>CABHPH010119309.1:49706-67415 GCA_902168325.1 Peromyscus nudipes
TCTCTCTCTCTCTCTCTCTCTCTCTCTCTCTCTCTCTCTCTCTCTCTTCTCCAGCTCTGCTCCTGGCCTCAGGGCACACTGTCCCCTTTACCTCATTCCCTTTGCTCGCCCCCTCTGCTCGTCCCTCAGCCAGTAGTCGAGCAGTACCTCCTCCTAGAAGCCTTCCCCAACTGCTAGCTCCCAGCCTCGGTTATGGTACTCACGTCCCCCACCTGTCTGCATCACCCACTTGTCACGCCTGTCTGCAAACTGCTTCCCATGAGCCACCAGATGTAGCTCTTTAGACCGGGACCTGCCTCGGGCTCAGCATCACATTTCTAGACCTCAGATTTGGTACACAGTAGGTCACAATCCATGAGCTGAAGGAGGCCAGGAGGAGTCCACAGAGGAGAGGTTGGAGTCATGTCCCTGTCTAGGGACACCAAAGGTCTGAGAAAGGCCAATAGTACCACCATCACACTGGAGGGCAGAGGGGCAGAGTGCCCCTGGCTGCCAGTTTCTACCAGCTACTCAGGTCTTTTCAGGCATAGACTCCTATTCAGCAGACAGAAACCAATGTGTAGGGGGAGAGAAGAAAGGGGTCCCAGGAAAGCTTTGCTGGAGCCCTTGTCCTGGATCTGTGTGGTCCCAGGAATGGACCCCTCACTTCTGCCTCACTGAGCCAAGAATCTGGTGTATTTATTGGCCTGGGGGAATCATAGGAAACCTTAAGGCTAGTCAGGCCAGGGGCATGGGGCCACTCTTAAAAAGCCTTATAGCCACGATGCCCGCTAGAACTTTGCCATCCCTCCTCCCAGCCCATGTCTACCAACTCACAGGATGTGGGCTGGGTCAGTTTACAGTACTGGGGTCCCTCTGAGACAGGGGCTCCCTTACCTCGGAAAGTCACTTTGGCGATCCGGTCACTTCTGCCTCGCAGCTCCGAGACGGTCTTGAGGTGGACGATCAGGGCCATGCTGGTGGGGAGAGCCTGGGCAGTGCCAGGCAGAGCAGCAGGAGGGAGCTGGCTGGTTGAGTGCGGCTCACACACCTCCTCCTTCTCTGGCTGCTGCCGCCTCCTCCTGATGCTGCCCACAGAGACCAAGGCAAACCAAAGTGAGCTGCTCCTTCAGCTCAGCAGAGCCGTGCAGCCCTGCCAGCCCCGCCCCTCTGAGTAGTCAGCCCAGCATGTGTGTTTTGTGTGTGTGTGTGTGTGTGTGTGGTGTTCACCCAGCGTCGGGAATGTACGCTGAATTCATTATTCAGCAGCACCAGCCCCTAGATAAAGCTCTGTCCAGCTTCAGGTGTCTTCTCTCAGCTCCTTGAATGGAAGCTCCTGCCACTTGGAGGATGGAAGCTCTATGCCACTAAGAGCCAACAGACCACAGAAGGCGTGAGGAGGGGGTGGGTGTGGGGTCAGGGCACCTCTTCTTCTGGGGATCAGGAAGTTCATGATCTGAGTTTGGATGGGAGTGCTGGTGTCTTGGGGTGGGGGTTATCCACGATGACTCCTGTTCTCTCTTGCTAATCATAAGGGTTGTGGATGTTCAGAGGGCTTGGGGAACATGGGCAAGCCAGGCCCAGCAGCTCTGGATGGATCATGCTGTGTCACTTAGAACGCCTCACTCAGGGGCAATGGAGATGCCTCAGTGGGTAGAGAATCTGCCACAAAAGCATAAGGACCTGAGTTTGGATTCTAGCATCTGTGTTAAAAATGGGTGCAGCGGCATGGGCTCCTAACCCAGCTCTGGGGCGAGGGAAGGGTGGAGACAGAATTCCTGGAGTTGAATGACCACCCAGCCTTATCTGAATGGATAAGCACCAGGTTCAGGAAAGAGACCTGTCTTTAAATAGTGACTAAGGAAGACAGTGGAGGTTGACCTCAGGCTTCCACACATAAACACATGCATATACCTACATGGATGCATACATACCATCCCCCCCGGCCCCCCACTCACCTAGAGTCTGAACACACACACCACACACTCGCGTAGAGTCTAGAAAGCAGCTTCTATAAGGCAGCTTGGAGGGTACACCCAAGGGCTGGTCCTTATGAAATACAAACATTAGAAGTAGCAATGTAGTGACCACCTGGTCCTGCCCCTGGGAGGCTATGTTTGTGCCCCTGGCATGCTAGGTTCTGGTGCTCTGTGCTGGGATCATGGGTTTGAATTTCAGGCAGCTGGTCCTGAAATGGAAATCATCACCAGAGATACCCTTCTGGGAGGCCACAGAACTTCTTCTGTGTAGGGCAGTGTGTAAGACTCAGGACAGCAATGTAGTTTTTTCTCTTTTGGGGGGGCCTGCCACCCAGCTCCCAGATAAATCACACGGAGATAAATTCTTACTTATGAATGCCCAGCCTTAGCTTGGCTTAGTTTCTAGCTAGCTTTTCTTAAGTTAACTTATCCCGTCTACCTTTTGCCTCTGGGCTTTTCCTGTTCTCTTACTTCTATAAATCTTACTCTTACTCCATTGCTGGGTGTAGCTGAGTGGCTGGCCCCTGGAGTCCTTCTCCTTCTCTGGCTACTTGATCTCCTCCTCCCATATTTCTCCTATATATTCTCTCATCCTGCCAGCCCCGCCTATCCTTTCTCCTGCCTGCTATTGGCCGTTCAGTTCTTTATTAGACCATCAGGTGTGTTAGACAGGCATGGTACCACAGCTTCACAGAGTTAAACAAACGCAACATAAGCAAAAGTAACACACCTTAAAATAATCTTCTACAACACCCCAACCTCCCCATCCCTGGCTGGGGACCACGAACTGGGGGAGGTGATGCAGTTGATGGGGGGGGGTTTCCAGTGGGCAGAGAGCTACCTCATTTCCCCTAATCAGCTGCTAGAGGTGACAGGAGGGACGTCTATAGAGGAATCCGAGGGACATCAGAAGACTGTCCACTCCCTCTTCCAGGAAGGCCTTGTAGGGAAAGGAGCCCAGGGGGACTGGATGCCCTGACCCTGGAGCCTGCACACCCTTGCTCATGTTGCTCACTCTTGGTGGGATGTCCCCCATCTTGTCCCTGCCTCCTGACCTGGCTTAGCAGAGGTCCATTCTCAGGGCTAACTCTGCACCTGCACTCAGATGGGCTTTGGGACCCCCTTTGTGTGGCTACTGATCTGGGTATCTCTCATTGCCATGGGGTTTCTGCCTGTCCTCACACCTCCCCTGTGGACCCCAGGGAGATCCTCATACCTGAAAACTTCACAGGGTATCCTGTAATAGTCAGATGTCCAGTTAATATAAACAGGGCTTGGAAGCTCAGTGGGCTGTCAAAAGGAGTCTACAGGCTTTGGGCTGATGGAATGGCTCAGCAGGTGAGAGCTCTTGCTACCCAACCTGATGACCTGAGTTTGATCCCTGGGACCTATATGGTTGGTAGGAGAGGATCAGCTGGTCTTCTGGCTTCCAGATGTGAGCTGAAGCACATGCAATCCCTCTCTCTCTCTCTCTCTCTCTCTCTCTCTCTCTCTCTCTCTCTCTCACACACACACACACACACACACACACACACACACACACACACACAGAGACCATGTGTTCTCTCCACACAGATGATAAATAAATAAATTTAATAAAAGGGTATGAAGGTTTAAGGAGAGAAGCGCTAAACTTTCTCAGCTCGCTAACAAAGTTACCCCCGCAGAATCCCTCAGTGGAGTAACCTACAAATAGCCAAGAGCCTTCCCCGTCTAACTGTTCCTTGTTCTTGACCCTATTTTTCTGTGTGCTTATTTTCTCCTCCCTCCCCAATTTCTGCTCGCCTTTCCCACATATATTTAATTACACTGAATTAGAAAATTCTTAGAAAATGCATACATTGAATGCGAGCAAATATCTAAAACTTTTAAAGACCAAGTTTAATGTCCCTTTAAAATTATACAGATTCATCTTCTTTGGTAAGGCTCACTGGTACTTAGCAGTCCCCCTTCCTGAGGGTCCCTTGGTTGTATTTTGCTGTAAAGGGTGAATTTTATGGAGCCCTTTGCAGCCCTGTGCACATTGAGGGAAAATCCTACCAAGCAGCCCTAGGAACCATCACCAAACCTCAGTTTCCCTGTCTGTAAGAAGATGGCAGTCCCAATGAGCATATCTTTTCTCTACCAGCTGACCATTCCAAAAGCTACCCCCGATACACGAGTCAGAGTCCATGCAGAAAAAACAGGGCTTAGTGAGCCAGAGCAGCTCAGGAGGGGAATGTGTCCGTGAGCTGGGCCAACTGGAATGCCGTTAATGGGGAGGAAGTGAGTGTGTCACCTTGTAGAGCTAGGGTCATTAGAAAGTCTTCCTGGTGGATGTCGCATCAGAGCTACAGGCCACCTCTTAAAAACTTTATTGGCTGGGCAGTGGTGGCACACGCCTTTAATACTAGCACTTGGGAGGCAGAGGCAGGTGGATATCAGTGAGGCCAGCCTTTTCTACAGAGCAAATTTCAGGACAGCCAGGACTGTTACACAGAGAAACTCTGTCTTGAAAAACTAAAAACAAAAACAAAAACAAGACTTTACTGAATGTTTTCCTTAGTGCAGCACCTGTCTCCCAGGAGGCTTGGTAAACTATGGATATAACTGGATGGCATTTCCCCCACTGACTTGGCAACCACTCACCCACCTTTGGCTTCTCGGCCATACTAGGTTTCAGTTCTGATGTGTGTGTGTGTGTGTGTGTGTGTGTGTGTGTGTGTGCGTGTGCGCGCGTGCCTCTTCAAGCATGTGGCTCCCCACCTCCCAGACTTGTTGGCATCTGTTAGAGGGTGTCTTTGGAGTTTTCTGATTGCAGCGGCATCCTGTGAGTTCATTAGTGTCTGTGGTCTTCATCAGCTGCCATTTACAGAGTCCAGTTGTACAGGTGACACTTCTCCCAGGCTGATATGGAAGAAGAGACCGACGTCATGATGGTTAACATGGACAAGCTACTTGCTAGGACCTGGATTTGCCTACAAGTGGAAAAGCCTCATGGAGGGTGGACGGTTTGTGTAAAGCAAATCTTCTGCAGACTTCAGGGCTTTGATGGCTGGAGGGAAACCCACCCCTGAAGACTCCTGTGCAGAATGAACTGTGGCACTTGAGACAAATCTAAACCCACACACTTCATTATCTGCTTCCACATCACCCTAATAAAATAATGGACTAAAACGACCGAACAGAGCCAGGCTCTATTTTAGACAACAGTTTCAATCTAGCACAATGGAGAGGCATGGAAGAACAGCCCCGTTCATCTCAGCGATCAGAAAACAGAGTGAGGCCAGAACCAGGGCCATAACTTTCCAAGGGTGGCCCCCAGTAACCCACTCACTCCGGTCAGGTACCGTCTCCTACAGGATTCTTTGTCTAAAAAGTCATACCTGTTTTGAACAAGGCTCAAAACAGGAGCCTGTGAGGGATATTCTAGATTCAAACTATAACATGCACACCCTCCTTCCCCTCCCCCTGCCCTGCCCCTGCTCCTGGAAGTGTCTCACCAAGTTGCCCAGGCGATCCTCAAAACTAGCAATCCTCCTGCCTCAGCCTCTGAAGATGGACTTAACAGGTGCAAATCATCAAACACAGCTCACGTTTTCTGAGGAAGGTGGGAAAAGGAAGTTCAACAGGAGAGAGGAGAGGATAATGAAGACATGAAGGAGGGACATCGACACGACCGGGCTGGGAAACTACACATCAAGTGAGGCCCACC
This sequence comes from Peromyscus nudipes, assembly GCA_902168325.1. Lineage (NCBI taxonomy): Eukaryota > Metazoa > Chordata > Mammalia > Rodentia > Cricetidae > Peromyscus > Peromyscus nudipes. Next base: position 55,359 of record CABHPH010119309.1, read on the forward strand.
GTGGAGCCCCTTCCGGAGCTCCAAGGATGGAGGAGCTCTGGGCGTCCTAGTGGTCCAAACTGGATCACAGAGAGCCACTTCCGCACCATATGTGAGCTCCATAGATATGAACACCTAGGCTGGAGACCAGGGAGACTTGGCGGAGCCAACACAGTACATTGGTAGGGGTGCAGGTAGGGGGCATCTTCTCAGGCCCGCGAGGGAGGCGGTCTAGGGAGCACACTGCAAAGAGGACTCGCTGTCCCAGAACGAACTCGGGTTGCCAGGCATGTGGTTGCCGGGTGACCAGCTGGCTGTTTACCATAGGGCTGAGCCGAGCCACAGCGCCGGGCTCACAGCACCCCCACCATGGCCTCCCGTAGCGCGGGCACACTAATGACCGAATTCAATGCCGCCTTCGTGCCCCCCGCTCTCATGCCCGGGTAAGCTGCCAGGCACCCTGGCACACCAGAACCTGCGGGTCAGGGCTCTCCTCCTCCCCTACCACACACACCTGCCAGGATGCCGAGGCCCCGCCCTCCCAATCTGGGGGAGACTTCAAGGAAACCCACCTGGCCAATTTTTCCTTCTTGGGTTTCACGGCTTTTCTACTATAACGACAGGCAGGTGATGGGGCTGGAGAAGTTGATGGTTGAGAATCAGCCCAGGATGATGCCATCTGCTACGGATGGGGCCAGTGTGAGGGAGAAGGAGGAGATGAAAGTGTGTGTGTGTGTGTTTGAAGCAGCAGCCTGGCTCACAGAGGAAATAATGTGAGGGGGAGCATGGGAGCACGCTGGATTTTCCAGGAATATGAGTATTTATGGATTGAAGGAGGAACTGGGGCTGGGTGGGCATGGCTGGCAGAATCTGGCAGGGCAGTGTTTGACAGTTGGTAGAGTACACTCTCCACCTGATTTTTACACATATTCTCTTCTGCACACTGAACAGACTGCAAAATGAAAACCACCAGCTTCAACAGAACACAGTACATTTTGCCTAACGTTTGAGGTTTTTTTTCCAGCAGAAGCAGCAAGACATGGAGGGGCCATCGTGTTAAATGATACACACTGAAGTAGCTGCAGCCGGAGTCTGGGGCTTTAGTTTCCATCCTGCCTGTCTGTGGACGGGACCTTTCTCTGGTGTTCAGTCAGCTCAAAAGCTACTTCGGTCGCCACTAGACAAAGCTGGTTGTACAAAAGCTTCCCAAAGGCAAGCCAGGAGTGTGGGATCAGCTTGCCTGGGGGCTTGCCTATTCACTCATTCTTCACTTGGAAAAGATGTTGAGTGCTCATGGGGCATTGCCCGGTGTTAGGGGATCCTGGGGGAAATAGAGACAAATGGGGAGAGATTGTCCTTGAGGGGCCTCAGCCGTCTATTTACATTTTCTTTTCTTTCGATTTTGAGACAGGGTCTAAGTTACCCTAGGCTGCCCTTGAACTCCGCAGTAGGCTAGGCTGTCCTTGGACTGTTCCTGCCTCAGTCCCCCAACTCTCAAGTGCTGGCATTAGAAGTCTATGGCGCCAGGCCTGGATCTCATGTCAATACTTAAGATTTAGTTCAGATTCATCTCTGTGGCCACGGCTAGCATTGTTTTCGCCATAGTCTGGGTGTCTGTCATGAGGTTTGGCTTGATACATTGATATTTTCTTTTTCTGAAGCCTCCACAGGCTTTTATTGGAAGAGCCTCTGCTGTCAGAGACCCCTTGGTTCCTTACGGCCTACAGAGCAAGGCCTGGTGTGTCTGCAGCCCTATCCCACAATTCCCTCACTCTGGAAGCTATGGGAGCTGTGATCTCAGGGCAGCGCCCACAGAGTCTTTCTAAACCTACCACTTGTCCACAGTTCCCTTGAGTGCCGCATTATACCCCATGATGCATTTAGGAATAGTAATGACGAATGGGCCATAAAGGAGGCTTTACTGGCCTGCATTAGGCTGGGCAGCTGAGCCCATGTCTGCTGCTTTCTTGTTGAGATCTTTCTGGGAGAGAGATGCTTTCCTTAAAGGTCCCCATCAACAAGGAATGAATCAAGACATCTGGTGTTTCTACACCTCCCTGGCAATTCCGCTAACTTAATGAAAGAATCCAGGATTCCCTACCTCGCTTGGATAATTATTATTTTTTTTCTGTTCTTTGTCAAACGTTAATCACAGATTCTAAAGAACAGCCAGTCTCTCCTGACACTCAAATCACCTCCTTTGTCGTTTTATCCACAGGCAGAGAATATTGGGTTGGTTAGGACCACATAGCTCTCACAGTCTACCTCCTTGCTGTTTCAGATATGGGCATGGAGGCCACGGGGGTCTATGCATGATCTCCTGCTGGTGACTATAAGAGCTGGGATGGAGCCAGGTCTCTGGTGCCTGGCAGTAACACCATAACTTCCCAAGTGTGTGCCATGTTCACAGTGTGATATGTCCTTTTCAAGCCCCCTCTGTAAAAAGGTCTCCATGGCCCAGTGTGATGGCTCAGCAGGTAAAGGAACTTGATGACCCAAGTTCAATACCTGGGACCCACATAGTGGAAGGAGAAGAGAACCCACTTTTGAAAGTTGTCCTCTGACCTCCCCACACCAGCCATGGCACATACGGCACCATCCTCCCCCCCACCAAAAAAATTATAAATACAAAGATCTTTATAACAACCAAGAGGAGGAATGAGAATCTAGGCCAGGCCCACTCCACATGCCCTCATGGCTTAATATTCTGCTTTATCCCAGTATCTACCCTGAACCTCCATGGAGCCCATCACGGGTCCCATTTCCTGGGCAGGAAGAGGAACAGAGTAGACGGTGAGAGACAGATGCTGGAGCCAGCCTGCCTAGATTTGAACCGGGGTCTCATCATTTCATTACCTTGGGGAAGCTCTTTAGCCCCACTCTGTTCTACTTAGCTTATCTATTAAATGAAGACAACTCATGCAAGTTAAAAGAAAGTAAATCAGCCAATATGCACAAAGCCGCCCACTTGGTAGATGTGATCTATTACTGTTAGAATACTACTGTGCTCAAAGCCTGAAGCTCAAAGCAGGGGGCAGCACCAGATGAGGAGGATGATGGTGATGATGATGATGATGATGGTGGTGATGACAGCGTTCAGATGGCTGCCAAAATGGCCTGTTTTGTTTCTTGCTGTTCCTGAGTGGCACAATGTCCAGACAACTTTTATAGATTGTAGATACTATCTGTACGTACCTGGCTTAGGTGCCACACTATACTGAGTAAAGAACTCTTGGGTCCAAGGCCCTGGCACCATAAGCCTTTTTAAGGGACAAGACGAGCTTCTGTGGGAGTCTGTCCTCTGCCTGCAGATCAGGTGTGGGTGACGCCTTCCCTGGCTCTCTACCTCCATTCACACTTCTAGCTTTCTCTGTACATTCATTCATGCCCAGCCTGCGTCTTGAAGTTCACTCCAGAGGAGAAAGCATGGATTTGTAGCATTCACCTGGATCTGTGTCAGAAACCCTCCAGAGGTAGCTTAGTTTTGAGATGTCAGCATGGTGGCTGTAAAGCTAAGAAGGGGTGTGGTGATACATCACTACATAGGTTATCATCGGTTTTCAGCAATTTCAGTTACCCAAAGTCAACCTCAGTCTGCAAATAAGAATAGAAACTTCCAGAGGCAAGTAATTCATAAGCTTTAAATAATTTTTATTAGTATATTATTGTAATTGTCCTATTATACCATTAGTTATTGCTAATCTATAGTTGTACACAATTTGTAAGTTAAACTTTATCATAAATACATATGTATAGGAAGAAAGTGAGTAGAGAGAGAGTTGAATAGCTGGAGGTTTTTGGACAAATAAATCCTCCTGGAAGAGGAGGCTTGTTTGTGTCTGCACTATAAAATCCAATAGATAAAAGCTAGAGAACACAGATAACATCATCATGAGTGATGATTATTTGCACACTTATTATCTTAGTTTTTCATACCATTTGTTTAATTACAACTTTAAGTAACTCAATTTTTTTTACACTAGCTATTTATTCATTTGTTTTTTAATACTAGCCTTTTAAACACCAGACAGATTTCTGAAGTTTTAGCAACTCTTTTGAGGCTAGATCAAGCGAGTATCACCAGCAAACCATTCCCTCATCTGAGGAGGTAGGGCAGAGGGGATGGGGTTGGCCAGGGCTCAGGGCAGGCCTAGCACATGGAGGTGCAGCCTCCAAGGTGGGCCAGTCCATCGTGGAGTATGAACCAAAGGCTGTCTCAACTGATGTGGGCATTGGTGTTAGATCTGAGAGCTTTGGTTTGTGTCCCTCTGTGGGTCACACCTAGAGGTTCTGACGCTTTTGGTTGGGCTAAGCATGAGGATGAGGTTTTTCAGCCCTCCCGGGTGATTCCAGTGTGGAGGACCTTTGTGACAGAGCAGGCACCAGCCTAATCATCTTTTAAAAGGATTCTCCCAGTGTACAACCTTCCTGTGTGTACTTCTGACAGCTCAGCCTTAGGCTGCAGGGTCTGAGGAAGGCCAGCAGGCAGCTACCTTCTGTGAGTCTTGTCCCAGTTGCCTGAGCAGGGGGCATTCAAGCAGACATTAGACCTAGAACCCCCCTCTCCTCCTCCTCTAGACTCTGCCCTTCAGGAAGTCCCATCTAGTGCTCTCCTCCTCAGTGGATGCCTGTTCTCATTTGCTGGGGTCCTCTGGCAAGCCATTTACCTTTCTTCCCAGTGTGGTTCCCGAACCTCTGCCTCAGGGCTATCTCCTCCTCAGATTTCAGCTCTAAGCTGAGTTGGGGTGGTTCTTAGGTAACTGGTGCCTCTCACACAAGCTGGGACAATTAGAAGCCCCTGAGAACAGAGCATCGGGAGCCTGGAAACCCAGGCTACATATCAGAGGTTCTTCTCCTCCTTTCCTAGAGAAAGATGGGCTCATCAAAGCGAGCCTCCATTTGTCAATTCAACCCGATAAACACTTACAGAGCATCTGCTGGGTGGGAACAATAGGAGCACAGACAGAAGCAGTAGGAAGAATATTCCAAGGGTTCAGACCATTTCAAGTACAACAGAATGTGAACAGGTCAAAGAAGAAACAACTGAACAGAGGGTGAGCAGGGCCTAGGAATTCATCAGTAGAGCTCCCTGGGAAGGAGGGTACTCGGGTTGGGAATTTAGTTTACTTGCCTAGCATGCATGAGGCCCTAGGTTCAAAACACAGCACTGTTTAAGAAAAAGAGTACACTCAACATCACCTGGAATGGCAGACAGAATCACAGAGGAGGGAGGGAGGGAGCCCTCTGGGCAGAAGGGAGGACTTGAGCAGAAGCAAGGGCTGGAGGTTCTGTGTTTTCAAAGCAGCAGTCTAGTTGGCTGGAGTGGGAAAGCTTCAATAGGAAAGTTAAGAACAAGGTTGGTAAGATCCCTCACACAGTCCCACAGGTAGAGACAGTCTCCCCGAAAAGCTCGCCATAGGCAGTGGGGAGCCCTCACGGGGTCTGCCAAGGGCTGGGGTGGGGAAGGAGGATACCATCAGCTCGCTCCGTCCTCAGTGGAAGGTATGACAGAGAAGAGGCTGTGCACAGAATGGGAACACACCGAATGTAGCAAGTTAATTAGTTAATAAGGCTGCTCAAGGGATCCCTGATGCTCATGGTAATTAATTTTAATGTCAGCTATGGGGCCAGCCAGTGCTCTTAAGAGGCAGGGATGGGATTGCTCCCTGCACACACAGTGATCCACAATGGGCCTTAGAATCCATTTGTGGTCTTGGCCCAGGAGCCTGGCTCGGCAACTCCTGGCTTGTGTGTGCAGGTAGATGGAGAAACATGGGGGCAGATGAATGGGCAAGGGCAGAAAGAAGGGGCGGGGAGGAGATGAGCTTGTGCCACCGTTCAACGCTCAGTTATAAAACCTGCCATTCCCCTGTCACAGGGCCAACAAAAGCAGGGCAGCAGAAGGTTCTAATATGGAGCCCTCTGGGGTCCGCTGAAGGCCCACACATCCAGGTGCAGCCAAGGGACCTGCGCCTAGCTTCTTGATGAGTCCTCTGAGTGCTAAATAATGAGAATGCGTGTGCACACACATCCACCTGGCAGAGCTGAATTCAGACGGGAAGCCAGGCAGAACTGAAGAGTTGCGGAGGAGGGGGCTTCTATTCTATTGCGATGCAAATACCTTGGCATTCAGAGAGGGTGGGAGGCAGGGAGCAGAGGAGGAGCATGGCAGGGAGCTTGGGGGTGGTGAGGAGAAGACTCCCAAGGGCAAGTCTCATCTCCACAGCTCTTTTCTTCGGAAGAGCCCCAATGCCTTGTGGGTGGGATGCTTCATGCGCTCTGGAAATCTGAACTCCCTTTAGAACAGGCCAGAGACACTTGTGCTGCCAGCGATCCGGACTTCTCGCTCCTCCCATGAGCATGTATTAAGTGCTGGGTCTGGGGCTTGGGAAGAACACAGAGTAGACACAGGCTGTCTGAGTTCACTTTCTATAGCTGCGATAAGACACTGACCAGAACCAGCTCGAGGAGAAAAGGGTTTATTTGCCTTATAGATCTAATCAGGGTTCATCATTGAGGCCAAGGTGGGAACTCAAGCAGGGCAGGAGCCTGGAGGTAGGGGCTGAAGCAAGGACCATGGAGGAGTGCTGCTTACTGGCTTGTTCCCTATAGCTTGCTCAGCCTGCCTTCTCATATGACCCAGGATGACCTGTCTTGAGTGGCACCTCCCATATCACCCATAAAAAAAAAAATACCGCCATGGACTTGCCTACAGGCAATCTGATGGAGGCGTTTTCTCAGCTGAAGTTCCCTCACCCCAGATGACTCTGCGTCAAGTTGACAAAACCAAACACTAACCAGGATGTGTGTGGACTTGGGTCTGAATGTAAGGATGAAAATCGCCACAGCAAACACCCGTATGAGGTACAGGGTGAGGTCAGGGAGGCAACTCAGAGGACCGGCTCTTCCCAAGTGAGTAGAAGGCAAGTTCCCTGAGGGCAGAAGTTCAGCCCCCTCAGACAGAGGAGCTACTGAAGACATCAGAGGCTTAGGGCACGACACTGTGTGCCTCTGCTAGACCCGGGTGTCTAGAGGGAAGTGGGCAATGTGAGGAAGATTGTTCTGACCTAGACACAGGATACAGTGCTGTTGGGAGGAGGGATGGTGGGGATGTGAAGGGGGTGGGACTTAGTTGAGGAAAGACTCTAGGAGAATTGAGGTTGTCCTGGTGAGCATAGTTGTGGGAGAGAGGAAGGCAGAGAGAGATTTGGGGAGTATATGAACAGAACTGAGGGAGGTCTGTGTGCAGGGTATTGGAGAAGAAACGGCAGACCACTGTTGGCTGGGTGGGGCAGTGTTAGCAAGGGCAGCGTTATAACACCGGGCAGAAGGGGAAGCGGGCGAGCAGTCTGAGCATCTGTAAGCGGAATAGCTGGGGCCGGAGATGGAGCCAGGTATCATCAGTGCATAGGAGATGGAAGTCTTTCATGGTGAGGTTTCCCCAAAGAAGCCAGTCTTTGAAGAGAGAGCCATGGGTGTAATGCCGAGATGACTCATGACTTGAACTGACCCTCCACCAGACCTCTCCAACCCCCTGCTTTGTGGGTCTCCTAAAGCCAAGCCCTTCTCAATCTCCCAAAGGAAACTCTGCCAGTACCCACCCACGGAGTAGGCCTTCGCTCCTGGCCTTTCATGAGAACCTTAACCGCGGCCCAGCTTGGTTTGGTGCAGCTTGGTTTGGAGCTGGTCCTTGCTGGTTGCCTACATGGCATGGCAGACAGGACACGACCACATGACACTATGACTTCTGCCTGAGAGTCGGGGCTTACGTCTCCGTGCTGTAGCATTGTGCCACCACACAGTGGGGTCCCAGAAAGGCAACTTTCAACCTCTCTCTGTCCTTCTAGCTCTGTCTCTGTCTGTCTGTCTGTCTCTCTCAGATGCATATACCAAAAAAAAAAAAAAAAAGGAAAGCAGTAGGTCTTCCCAAGTCCCAACACCCAAAGTTACCATTTGGTGAACCCTACCTTAGGTCTGAAAAAAGGGCCAGAGGAAGGACAGATGTGAAGTCACGTGAAACTGATTTTGTAAAAAAAAAAAAATACAATCAGACCTTATTTGCTATTTCGAAATGAAAGTGTGAAATTTAATGTCACTAGGATGGAAGAGAAAGAAACCGAAGTAAAAGGGAAGACTAGGCAGACTTTAGATAAATGTCAACTCATCAGAAAAAGATATCCCTCCAAGATCCTTGGGTGCATGGGGGTGGGGGTGGGCAGGAAGAGAGCGACTAGAAGCCAACAAAGGCTGAGAGAGTCATTATGTCGTGTACTTGTGATGACATTTCCATTTTCGATGGCATGGGTTGACTGTTCGGAGACATTCTTAGTACGCTCCCATCTCCCCTCCACCCACCTTTCGATTTTGGTTGCTCAGGTTATTTTTACCTTGACAGGTTTTATAACAATTCACCCCTGTTCTGCAAGCAGCGCTCACCTGGCTGCTATTCCTAGTCCTGTTCTTGAATAGGTTGGAAGATCACCAGCCCTCATTCTCACAGAGGCTCTGCTTGACTGAACTTAATTTTTCCTTTGAATCACCCCTTGTTTGGCAGGGTTTTGTCACTGAACACTTCTTTTAGGGAGAGCCTGTGAGGATTTTATTTTCTACATCTTCGTGCTGGGAAAGGACTGACTGGCCTCTTGGCTGGTGTGATAGTCTCAGGTCATGCTTCCTGTAGAGTGTTCTCTACAACCCACACTTCTTCCCATCTCCATTCTTTTCTTTTTCAAATTGCTATGGTGTCTTAGGGTTTCTACTGCTGTGAAGAGACACCATGACCATGACAATTCTTATAAGGAAAACATTTAATTGGGATTTCTGGCATCAAGAGGCAAAACATGCATCTCTCCTTCCAAAGAAAAGGAAGAGAGAAAACTACAAGCAACCTGACATTCCCAGCCAACTCACCTTCAGATGCCCCCTCAACATAGCTGCAAGAGAGTCATGGAGCTCCAGTCTCACTAGGACTAAGGAAATGTGAAGCAATACCTCCCTCTTATACCTGTTGTTTATGACTTTGCAGCTTATTGAAGCTATATTTTTAGGAGGTTTCCTCCATAGCATGAGACTTCTCAGGAACTCTGCTTCTGCTTCTCAGAGTTGCTTCCTTCCAAACAGGGATTATCATTAGTACAAATGTAGCAGAGGGGCAATGTGAGCTGAAGACATTGGATGGCCCTGGATGGCCTTGATTAAACCAGTAGGAGGTTTATGGTTCAGTGGTAGGGGCAGAAGTGGGACTGAGAGAGGTCAAGAGTAGGGCTGAAGGAACAAAGGCAGAAGTTCTGTGGCCTTCCTTAGAGAGATGGAGACATAAAGGAAGAGAAAGTGTAGGATGTGAAAGACAGCAAAGTCCTACAGAGCTTCACAGTCCAGAAAAGACTAGGGAGCATCCTTAGGCAGAGGGCAGAAGTGAGGAGAATAGGAGACATTAAAGATGGCAGGGAGGAAGGGCAGAGGCTGAGAGAAACAGAAGAGACCTGCCAGGAAGTTGAGCAAAATAGACTTCAGACCCAGGAGGTGAGCCATGGTAGAGAGGAGTACTCTGTCTTCTGGAGGTGGGCAAGGTGACCACACAGGCTCACAGGGAGGGCATCAAAGACTCCTGAGCCCTCAGTTTCTATGTCAGAGGAGGCTATTGGCAGGAAGTCCAGGAGGACCCAGAAGAAAGGGCTCTGAAGTGAATGGAAAAGCATCAAGAGCACAGGAAGTCAAAGAATAGAGTGAAAGGGGCTGGAGAGAGACCCGTGAGGCCAGGGATGGAGTCTGCTAGCTTGGCCACCTCTGTGGCTAACTTTACACACTGCCCTGACCCATCCTTGCTACCAGATCCCAGGCAGACTCACTGGTGGAAATAACAGGACCAGAAACTGGAAGGATGTGAAATATTTTGATCACAATGGAAAGCAGCCAGCAGGTCTGTTTGTCACTCTATATATTTCCTTGCCATTTTTTTTTCTGAAGATGCAGGGAAGGAAATCATGCATTACTGCCTAATTCTAGGCCTACACCTGTTGGTAAGGAGGCAGCGGCCCAAGGGGGGCCTCTGGAGACACAGAACCCTTGATGCAGGATGGGTGTCTAGAATGTAGAAGCAGACAAGCTGCAGTTCCTTGTACCACCAGGGCTTAACTGGGATTGCCCTGGTGTGTGGCTGGACCTCAGTTCTCATGGACGGTGGTCGTCATCTTAGGGCATGTATTGGAAGTCCCTAGAACATGGGCACTGACTGATCTTCTGGTGTTTGTTAATCTAGTTTCAACTGTGCCCATCACCGCTGCTGTAAATATTCTATCTGCTTGTCATTCTATCTGTTTAATAAACTGTTTGGTTTCCCCCCACCCCCACATACCATGTGCCAGACCAAGTATGAAGAACCAGGGACACAAATATGTAGAACACAAACCCATCCCACATCTGAGAAGCTCACCGTCTGGTGGAGTGCATGAAGTCTTACTATATAGACTAAGCTGACCTCAAACTCAGAAAGTTTAAGCAGTGAAGGAATGCATCAACAACAGAAAGCTGATATATATGTAATTGAACAAAGGGACCAAGTTCCAGGCCTACAAGCAAAAGAACTTGGCGTCTTTGATCATGTGGCCCTGGCTTTACCAGGGAATATACAGGAAAGGGGTTGTGGAATCTCCCTCCGCAGCTAAGGAAAGCCACTGAGGCCAGATGCACATCAGGGCCATCCCTGCATGGAGGTCCAGAGAGGCCATTATGTGAAGCTGTGAAGGTAAAGCCTGGATTTTGCTGGAGACCTCAAGATGTTGGAGATGCCAGAGGTGTGAGATGTCTGCCAAGAAGAGCCACCAACTTGTGGAACCAGCGCAAAAGAAAAAAAATGTGTTGCAGTTAACAAAGCTGAAAGGGATTGGAGATCTGGAGAGCGCTTTGACATCAGACATGGAGATAGAGAATTTGGAGTTTGCCCAGCTGGTTTTAGGTCTTGCTTTTTGATTCAGTATATCCTCACTATGCTCCCTTTCCTCCCTTTTGGAATGGTAATGTATATTCTGTGCCATTGTATGTTGGGAGTATGTGATCTGCTTTTTGATTTTAATTTTACAGGAGGTTACAGTTAAGCAATTGCCTTAGTCTCAGAAGACATTTGGACTTTGGACTTTTAAATGGTGTTGAGACTATGAAAGTCTATAGGGACTTTTGAAGCTGGATTAAATGCATTTTACATTATGGTATGGATACAAGTCTATGGTGGCCACAGTGGAATGTAGTGGCTTGAAAAAGAATGGCCCCTATAGGTTCATATATCTGATTGCTTAGATACCAGGGAGTGGAACTGTTTGAAAAGATTAGAAGGATTAGGAGGTGTGGTCTTGTTGGAGTAGGTGTGGCCCTGTTGAAGGAAGTGTGTCACTGGGGGTGGGCTTTGAGGTTTCAAAAGTCCAGTGTTTCTCTCTTCCTCTCTGCCTATGGATCAGGATGTAACTCATTCTATGGATTAGGATGCAGCTACTTCTCCAGGGCTATGCTCTCCACCATGATGATGATGGACTAAACCTCTGAAACTCTAAGCAAGCTCCCAATTAAATGTTTTCTTTTATAAGAGATGCCTTGTTCATGGTGTCTTTTCACAGCAATAGAACAAGACTAAGACAGGGGTGGATTGAGGGCCTGAGTCCAGCTGCCTAGCACCTACATAAAAGTTTAAAATCCAAGTGTGGCGGAACACACCAATAACTTGGGCACTGGGAGTCTGGAGGGGTCACAGTCACAGAGTGAGCCAGTCCAACCAGGTAAGCTCTGGACTCAGTTGGAGACTCTGTCTCAAAAACTCAGGTGGGGAGCAATGGAAGAACCACCCAACATCAACCTCTGACCTCTATTTATGTATGCCTTCTCTCTCTCTCTCTCTCTTTATCCACCCACCCATCCACTCACCCATCCACCCACCCATCCACCCACCCATCCACCCACCCATCCACTCACCCATCCACTCACCCATCCACTCATCCACTCACCCATCCACTCATCCATCCATCCATCCATCCATCCATCTATCATCTATCTATCTATCTATCTATCTATCTATCTATCTATCTATCTATC
>CABHPH010119311.1:420-19096 GCA_902168325.1 Peromyscus nudipes
TTCTACCATGCAGTTGACATCCATTACTTCGGCATGTTTTCTTTTTGCCACCTTCGTCTTGCTTTCAAGATTTTTGCAGTTGGATCTCTTAGATCTGTATTTTATGTCACATGTCTCCAGTGCAGGGACAGGCTTAAATTGGATCCTGTTTCTCTGAAGCCATTGCTCCTCAGAGTTGAGGTGCATGAGACTAGACGGCCTTTTGCTTTTATTGTCTGCAGGGCTCACAGTGTGTGAATTGTGCACCCTTCCCCGAAGTTGGCACTTGGAAGGAGTCAGTTTCTGCAACTTTAGATTGCCAACAATTTGCCAATTGTTTTCCAATATTTTTTATAATTAGTAAAATGCTACAGTTTTGTTTCAGCTTTTGTTATAGGTCCTCAGCATTGTTCAACATTGCCTTTTTCCTCCATGGTTGCTGATACATTGGCTAAGTATTATTTGGATGGGACCAGGTGCATTTAATTTTTTCTTTGTTTTCTCCTAGTAAAATCTCTTTGTGGCTTAGAAGCCTCCCAGGTTCCTGCAGAGGAGGCTCTTTCTGGGGTGGGTGAGCCATGCGGCATCATGGACAGCAGTGATGAGATGGACGCTCAGGAGGAAAGCACTCATGAAAGATCAGTCTCCAGGAAAAAGAAAAGCAAGAGACACAAAGGTATGGATGGGGCTTGCTTTCCTGAGGATTCTGAGTTCTGTCTGTGGTGATTGATGCTGTTCTTTTTCAATGTAGGGGAGCTCTAAGAGGTGATAATACTACTACTGTACCAGTTATTGTCAGTGATACCCCTCTTTCCCAGGATCCCAAAATTACCTTTATTATACTTTGCTTTTTCTTAATTCTGCTAGGGATGGATATGTGTGTGTGTGTGTGTATTTATACACACATGTATAGTCATATATACATGTATTTTCTTACATCTATATATACACATATATTTCCTGTATACATGTGTGTGTGTACATTTTTGAAATTTTCTAACTTTAAGGTTTTAAGATACTGAATATGAATTTGTCATTATGTATGTGTATGCGTCACTTGTATTTTAAAGTACATAATTGAGTAATTTTACTACTTTCTCAGGTGTTCTGTCTTTGAGCTAAGTATAGAACGTTTCCATCACTCCAAAAAGAATTCCCAAACCATTAGCATCACTGCTTCTGTCCCCACCTGATCTGACGTCACTCTCTGCAGATGGACCTGTTGTAGACACTCCAGACAAATGGAGTGACACCGTGCTCTTTTTGGTCTGATTTCTTTCACGTGGCTTCATGTGTTTAAGGTTCATCCGTATGGAGTATGTACTGACAATTCTTTGTTGTTTGTTTTCTTTGAGACAGGGTTTCTCTATGTAGCTCTGGCTGTTTTGGAACTTCCTCTGTAGACCAGACTGGCCTTGAACTCACAGAGATCTGCCGTCCTCTCTACCTCTTGAGTGCTGGGATTGAAGGCACATGCCACCACTGCCTGGCCTAACAGTTCATTTCTATTGCCTTGTGTTTGGCTATTTTGTATTATGAAGCAACTTTAGGGATAAGTTTTGTGTGGGTAAATGCTTTCATTACTAATGGGTAGTAAGTAGTCATGCAGTTTTTGGATTGTGTGGTACTCTATGTTTAAGTTTTGAGGAGTCACCAAAATGGCTATATCATTTGATACTTCTAGCAATAGCATATGAACATTGTAATATCTCCACATCCTTGCCAACACTTATTATTTTACTTTTGAAATTATAATGGATATGAAGTAGTATCTTTAAAAAATACTATTTTTATTATGTATGTGTGAATATTTGTTATGTATGCATGCTTGTAGAGACCAGAAGAGAGAGTTAGATTCCCTGTAGCTGAATTTATAGGTCGTTATGAGTGGCCTGATGGGCACTGAGAACCAAACTGGAAGAGTAGCAAGTGTTCTTCACTGCTGAGCTCTCTCTCCAGCCCCTTCATTTAAAAAAAAAAAAAAGTGTGTGTGTGTGTGTCTGTCTGTCTGTCTGTCTATGTGTCTATGTATGTATGTTAAGTAATTGTGTATGTATGGAAACCCCTGGAGGCCAGAATGGGTGTCATGTTCTTGGAGCTGGAATTTCAGGCATTTGTCAGTTTCTCGATGTGGTGCTAATATCATACTGGTCCCCTGAAAGAGCTGTTTCCTGGGGGTGCTTTTTGTTGGTTTGTTTCTGTCAGCTTGACATAAAGTAGAGTTATTTGGCAAGAGAGAAGCCCTGGCCCACCATGAGTGGTGCTGCCCTGTCAGATGGTTCTGGCTGATGAAATGGCTCAGCTGGAAAAGGTCCTTGTCCCCTGCTGACTGAGTTCAGTCCTTGGGGTCGCATCAGGAAGGAGAGAAGTGACACCCACAAGTTGTCTCTTACCTCAACACACATGCTGTGTCATTTGTGCCCCCCCCCACATACTCTCTCTCTCTCTCTCTCTCTCTCTCACTCTCTCTCTCTCTCTCTCTCTCTCTCTCTCTCTCTCTCTGTGGCATCAATAATTCAAATGTAATAAAACAGAAGGCAGGCTGAGCAAGCCCTGAGGATCAGACCAGTGAACAGCACTTCTTCATGGCTTCTCTTTCACTTTCCGCCCTGACTTCCTTTAGTGTCCAACTGTGGCCTGAGAGTTGTAAGAGGAAATAACCCCTTCCTCTTCATGTTGCTTTTGGTCATGGTGTTTATTTACCACAGCAGTAGAAACCCTAAAATGAGCAGTAAGTGCTCTTCATTTTTGAGCTATCTCTTCAGCCCCAGTGTCTGTTTATCTACAATGGGCTTAATGGTTTCTTCACCAGGCGGTGGTGGCGCAGCCTTTAATCCCAGCACTTGGGAGGCAGAGGCAGGCGGATCTCTGTGAATTCGAGGCCAGCCCAGTTTCAGGAGAGTTGAGGCTACACAAAGAAACCTTGTCTCAAAAAAACAAAAAGCAAATAATAGTTTCTTCATTTCTGCTGAGGAATTATTGGAGTTGATTGTTAAAATATACACAAAGGAACTTTAAAAACTTGTGTTTTTAAAGCACTTGGCGCACATTCATGAGGGCATGAGTTCTGATTCCCAGCACTCATGTAAAAAGACAGGTCTGGCAGTGTGGGGGTGTGGCCCCAGTAGTGCTGAGGCAGAGAGAGGATTCCTGGGACTTGCTGGCCAGCCTCTTTACCTGGTTGGTGAGCTCCAGGTTCAGTGAGAGACCTTGTCTCAAAAAATGAGGTAGAAATGTAATGGAAGGACATGCCGGGTATCGACCTCTGGCCTCCACACGCACATGTGCCCACATACACATGTGTCCACACATGAAAATGTATACACACATGCACATCCACACAACAAAGGCCTTAAGAACATTAATAGAAGATTTTAGCAGCTAGGATTATCAGAAGCCATCAGTCTGAGGGGCTTCCTTGGACCTGTTTAAAAGCCTTGTCTTAACTGTACAAGCTGTGAGAGAACTGAAATGAATATCTTGGGGTGTATGTGTAATAGTAGAGCACAGAACAGTGTTCTTTTTCTGTTTCAGAAGACCTGGACGGGGCCGGAGGAGAAGAGTATCCTATGGATATTTGGCTATTGCTGGCTTCCTATATCCGTCCTGAGGACATTGTGAACTTTTCCCTGATCTGTAAGAACGCCTGGACTGTCACTTGCACTGCTGCCTTTTGGACCAGGTTGTACCGAAGGTGCGAGCACAGATGCCACCTGTTTTCTCTGTAGTGATTGCGTTGCTCTTTGTGATTGGAGCTGTGCCCAAGACATGGGCTCTTCCCACTTCCTTTACTCTGTGCCTGGCCATGACCCTAGCTTTGGACTTCTTGATACTTCTCCGAATCTTACGTTACTGATTGTCGAAGGTGATTGTCTTCCCAATGGCTGCCACCTTACCCTAGCTAACGTCTGTTTTTTTTTTTTTTTTTGCAAGCAGTATTGCTTCAGGCCCCAGAAAGAACTTAGATTTTTCCCTCAGAGGTATCTCTTATTACATGGTCAGTAGAAGTGCTAGATTTCAATGTGGAGTACAGAGCTGTAGTGGACTTTATAAACTGTAGAGCTGTGGTGAGGATGGATGCTAAGTTAGCAGGGAATAGAGAATTTGCTGAGATGTCTGACAGGGAACCCAGTGGCTCTTCTCCAGGACAGGTTCTCTTTGAGCAACTAAAGTATATTACACTATCATCAATTAGGAGGCTTGTAATTTTGTAGAGCCTGAAATAATCCACATTTAAACCAAAAAAAGTGGAGAACTACAAGGTTACAAGATGAAGAAGCAAAAGCCATCAATAATTTAAGGAGATGGTGATGGTATTTGTGAGAACTAGGCAAGCTAGTACCCAGCAGTGGAAGAGTGGAACAAAGTTCACATGAAACCAGGAGTCCTAGGGGACTGAGTAAGAGCAGGAGAGACAGGTTACATATTGGTAGGAGTCATGTGTCATGTTTCAGGCACTACACGCTGGATGCTTCTTTGCCTTTGCGGCTGCGACCAGAGTCCATGGAGAAGCTGCGCTGTCTCCGGGCATGTGTGATCCGATCTCTGTACCATATGTATGAACCATTTGCTGCTCGAATCTCCAAGAATCCAGCCATTCCGGAAAGCACTCCCAGCACACTAAAGAATTCCAAAGTAAGTGGAAATTGCTGTTGGGGTTTGGCTAAGGGACTCTTGTATGGTGGGCCTCTTCCAATGGCTTGTATGTAGCTTCTTGATGGGGAGGGCTGTTGGTCCCAACCCATTAGGGGGTAATGTAAACTTGCAGGATTCAGAAGTTTCATTTCTCCCAACACATTTCTGCTGTTCTGGGCTGGTTTATGCTATCCTTTCTTTAAAGCTTTCTTTTGCTTTCAGTGTATTTCTTAGTCTCTTTAACTTCTTTTTATGCACTTATTTTTATTTTATTTGACCAGTGTAGATAGAATGGTTTTGATAGTTTGGCTAGGAGGGGTAGAACTTGAATGGTGGGTGCTTAGTCATGACTCAACGAGCAGGAGCAACTCAACGATTTCCTGTTTCTAAAGTAACCTTGGCATCTGAGATTCCACTTCACTCTTCACTTCCTTTAAGGATTCTGGTATAGACGTCTTTACTTGGTAAGCCCCGTGCCAGGCTCTTGCCAGGCTCTGTGGTGATTTGTCTCAGAGACGATAAGGTACTCCATTCATGGATCTTAGGATTCCCAGATCTTCCTATGTTTTAGTCTGCTTTTATCTTAGATTCTCTGCATAGCTTACATTCCCACACTGTATTCACGTTTCTGGTATCCTGGATAATAAGTAGGTCTATTAGTCCTTGGTCCATTTCTCCTCCCTGGTGAACACCTTTACCAAGCTAGATGAATGTAGTCTTGGTTATTTAGGCAAGTTGATGTCTTAGCCCTTGTCTTACTCAACTGATACTGTGTAATTTTCTTACCTTTTGAATTTGTAGGTAATTATTACAACTCTACCCACTCTAGTCCATTCTGTAGCACTTCCTGTTCTCTTGTACTTTATGCTCATAGACATTATATGATTCTTCTCTCCTAGTTGGGCTCTAAGGTTATATGAATTCCAGGAAGTAAAAGGGACTATTATTTCAAGGTAACCAAGATCCCCTCTGCAACACTTACCAGTGGAGGTCATCAGGACCTAAGTCTGTTTCATAGAATGCTAGCTGATGGATTTAGGGCAGGAGTAGTGTGCTGCATGAGTAGAGTGTCACCCTGAAGCTGCTTCTGCTTGTAATGTGAGTAGACAGTTTCTCATCTCACATTTGCAGTGTCTTCCTCCCTAGAAGCATTTACTACTATCCATCCGATTGACTACAAGGAGGGTGGTAATCGTTACAGAGTTAACCATGCCAGGTATGGAACAGGGCAGCATTGACTAGGCAAACTTCTCATGCTTGACACATCTTAGCGGCTCCAGTGCGCAATGCAAGGGCTACTGCTCAAGTTCTAAACTACCCATATCTTTATGTTCCTATTACTGCGTCTTTTTTTAAAAAGTAGATTATGAAGCCAAAGTGGATTGAAAAATAAGCTCTTACTCCAGGTAGTGAGCACAGGCTACCTGGCAGCCTCTTTTTGTCTTGGTAGAGATCCTCAGAAGAGGATATGGGTCCTGTAGTGGCAGATGCCTGGTGCATGGCCTCACCACTTATGTGCCTGTAACTGCATGGCACTCAGTTGCCAGCATGCCTAAAGGAAGTTGTCCCATTTCCCGGACGCCAGCTTTTTGTATTTGATCCCCTCTCTCTCTTTTCAGTAGCATAGCTTGTGTGGGACACTGGAGCCGTTGTGATGGCAGCCGAAGTGTTTTCCCCTAAAAGCCAAGCCCATTAATTTTGATGGAGCAGCAGGACGTACAGGGCATGTCTGGAGGCAGGACAGCTGGCACGGCGGACGACCCACCCCCTGTCCCCTGGGAGGTACTTCACTTCTTGTGCTTAACCCTAGCTATAGCCTGACGTTGTTGAGGGGCTTGCTTTAGACTGAGTTCAGCTTAGCTCGTTGGTTTCCATAACAGCTGTCTGTTTCCAGAAGGTCCTGAGTGGCTTGTTCCTGTTATAGGGCTAGCCCTCCTTGCCTGCTTTGTGGCCTTGTTAACCATCTTGCCGGGTGGCTACTTGCTGCCTTTACATTTTAATGAAGAGCCGTGGCTGCTGAACAGAGAAATGCCCCGCACTGTCGATACGTATTTCTGTCTTTAAAGAGGAGAATGCAGGGTTGATCTTAGCAAGCCTCTGAGGTTGACTTGTACTGGTCCCTCTGCTCCTTTGTGACAGCACTGTGACCGTCTTCATGGTGCACCGGTGTCAAGTCGGCCTGGGTACCAAAGCCAGTCCTCCGCAGCGCAGCTGTAGTTGGCTTTAGAGCTGTCAGAGATAGTTTTGCTTACTAATTTTTTTTTGTTACTTAATAATGTGTTTTAATGTCATTCCCATAAGTTTATTTTTGCTATTTTTTTTTTTTTTTAAACAGTGCTTACTTTTCTGGTGCAGAAAGATTGTTGGGAACAGACAAGAACCAATGTGGGAGTTCAACTTCAAGTTCAAAAAACAGGCATGTGTTCTTCTTTTTGTCTCTATATTTTTATTAATTTAATTTCTTTAAGATTGTTTATTAGGGCTGGATGACTCAGAGAGTACTGCATTTATAGAGGACTTAAGTTCTAGGGCATCTGATACCCTCTTCTGGCCTTTTAGGGCACTATACTCAGATGTTCAAACCACTATCCACACCCACTTAAAATTAAGAGTTTTTTATTTTGTATGAGGGTCTTTCTTTCTTTCTTTCTTTCTTTCTTTCTTTTTTTTTTTTTTTTTCCTGAGACACAGTCTGTGTATCTACGTATCCCTGGCTGTCTTGACACTTGGCCATGTAGACCAGACTGGCCTCAAACTAGAGGGCTCTGCCTGCTTCTGTTGCTCAAGTGCTCAGATACAGGCGTGCACCATGTCTGGCCTGTCTAGTGGGTGTTTGCCTGCATGGATCCATTGCACTGTGTATGCCTGGTACTGTGTTGGCCAGAAGAAGGGGTCCCATTCCCTGGAATTGGAGTTATGGGCAGTTGTTAGTCTCCTTGTGGGTGCTGGGAACCAAACCTGAGTCCCTTTCAAGAATGGCAAGGGCTCTTAGCTGCTGAGACATAGCTGCATCCCTTCAGATACCTTATTTAATGAGTTTCACTATGTCTTAATCCCCTTGTGCCGCCATAACCAGAGATTGGCTTAGTTATAAAGAATAGAAATTAATTTCCTCATAGTTCTGGAGGCCAGGAAATCCAGGATTAAGGTCCATGCGTGTTCTGGGATGAGGCTCTGGTCCTTCTGTTTTCAAGATGGTGCCTTATTGTACCTTGTGTGTTCTCACATAGCTGTGGTGGAAGGCTAAGGGCCTGAATCCATTTCAAAGCCTCCTAATTTTTTTTTTCTCTTTTTTTTGAGACAGGGTTTCTCTGTGTAGCCTTGGCTGTCCTAGAACTCATTCTGTGGACCAGGCTGGCCTCGAACTCACAGAGATCCACCTGCCTCTGCCTCCCAAGTGCTGGGATTTTTTTTTTTTTTTTTTTTGGTTTTTCGAGACAGGGTTTCTCTGTGTAGCTTTGCGCCTGTCCTGGATCTCGCTCTGTAGACCAGGCTGGCCTCAAACTCACAGAGATCTGCCTGGTTCTGCCTCCCGAGTGCTGGGATTAAAGGCGTGTGTCACCACCGCCCAGCTTAAGTACTGGGATTTTTAATAAGAGTCTTCATCTCATTCATGAGAGAGGAGTCCTTATGACATCATCACTTTCTAAAGGCTCCATTTCTTACATGACAGATTAAATTTCAAAATAAATTTGAGAGAACTCTTCTATTTTCAGTTACTTGAAACAGGGTTTGTCTGTGTAACCCTGGCTGTCCTGGAACTCTCTTTATAGTCAAGACTGGCTTCTAACTCACAGAGATCCACCTGCCTCTTCTTGAGTGCTGGGATTAAAGTGTTCGCCACCATGCCTGGCAGGAACTATTTTATATTGGAGGAAAAAAAGAATAACAACTTTGGGTTGTTACCCAAGATAAACCTTGACAGATCCCCAGATTAGAGTACAGAGCTATAAAAGATGTGTGTGTGTGTGTGTGTGTGTGTGTGTGTGTGTGTGTCTGTGTCTCTGTCTCTGTGTCTCTGTGTCTCTGTGTAAATGTAGCTATGGCTCAGTAGATAAAACACTTGTCACAAGCATGAGGATCTGAATTTGGCTCCCCAAAACTCATGTAAAAACTGTTGTGGTGGTATGCTTCCGTAAGCCCAGTGCTGGGCAGGTGGAAATGGCCAGAATGCTGGAGCTCACTGGCTTCCATATGCACTTGCACACACATCTGTCCTCACACATCCCACCCCTACCTTCATCCACTTTTTGTGGGCAGCTAAGGAATATTACATATGCATAGTATCTTAGTCAGTGTTCTATTGCTGTGAAGAGACACCATGACATTGGCAATTCTTATAAAAGAAAGCATTGAATTGGGACTTGCTTACAGCTTCAGAGGTTTAACCTATTATCATCGTGATGGGAAGCATGGTGGCATGCAGACAAACATAATGCTGGAGAAGTAGCCGAGAGTTCTACATCTGGATCTCAGGCAGTAGGAAGAGAGACACTAAGCCTGGCTTGAGCATTTGACACCTCAAAGCCCACCCCCAGTGCCTTAGTTAGGGTTTCTATTGCTGTGAAGAGACACCATGACCACGGCAACTCATAAAGAAAATATGTAATGGGGGCTCACTTACAGTTTCAGAATTTAGTCCATTATCATCTTGATGGGGAGCATCGTGATATACAGGCAGATTCGGTGCTAGAGCTGAGAGTGCTACATCTTGCAGGCAACAGGAAGTCAACTGACACACTGGGCAGTATTCTGAGCATAGGAAACTTCAAAGCCCACCCCCACAGTGACACACTTCCTCCAGCAAGGCCATACCTCCTAATAGTGCCACTCCCTATGAGATTATGAGGCCAGTTACATTCAAACTACCACACCCAGAGACACACTTCCTTCAACAAGGCCATACCCACTCCAATAAAGCCACACCTCCTAATCCCTCCCAAGTAGTGAGTGCTACTCCCTGAGTGCTATTCCCTGATGACCAAGCCTCCTGAGTACTGGGATTAAAGGCATGCATAATTATAATTTAAAAACAAACAAAAACAAAACAAAATGAGAGGAAGGAAGGAAGATAAATCATGGCAAAATATTCAGTGGTTGAGTGTATATATAAGAGCTTTTTATGTGTGTAAATATTTAAAAGTTAGGAAAAGGGGAACATTTTAGTAATGTACTGAAATTATTTACATACCCTTTTGGTCAAACATTTAAGATAGTTGGACTAGTGAGATGGTTCAGCAGGTTTCTCTGTGTAGCCTTAGCTGTCCTGGAACTCACTCTATAGATCAGGCTGGCCTTGAATTCAGAGATCTGCCTGCTTCTGTCTCCGAGTGAAGGTGTGTGCCACTGCAGCCCGACTACTTGTCCTTCTCTTGATGACAGGCAAGGCAGCACTTCACTGCTGGGCCATCTCGCTAGCCCCACAAAGTTTTTAACTAAAGTCAGGCATCATACTTCCCTATTCATTTGTTTTTAAAAACATGGTTCTTGTGAAGAAATCTGGCTCCATGTCTTTGTAAGGAACTCGCAGTCTGTGATGTCAACTAGACACCTCTCTCCACTAAGGGAAGCCCTAGCAGTGGAGGAATGGGACAGGAGACTAGAGTTACTGCAGGAAGTTGAATGCTGAGAGCTCCTTTAGTCCCGAGACTGCTGAATCCTGTCCCAGGGTTCCTGGAATCTGGAGGTCGATTCTGCGTCTGTCCCTTTTCTACAGCAGATATTCTTTGAAGCCTGACAAATCACATGGAACTTGCAGTCTTTCAAACATTGGAGAGTGGTTGCTAGAGCCACTTACTGTCTGACGGTGGAAATATTATCTAAATTAAATACAAACCTATTGCTGTATTTACTAATGTAAACATGCTCTTTCCCTTTTCTTAACAGGTAGATTATCTTTGATCTCTGCATAGAAACCAGTATGAATACAAAGAGGAGATGACAGAAAATTTTATCTTATTAACTTCAGTTTACCTATTGGATTTTCCTCCACAGCATTGAAGAGCATACATCTTCCCTCTGAACCATTAGATTAATACTTAGTCCTCCTTAGTCCCCTAGATTAAAGAGCAAGTGTACAGAACGGTTGCAACCACCCATTCAATATGAGGATGTTCATACCAACCCTGACCAGGACTGCTGCCTGCTGCAGGTTACCACGCTCAATTTCATCTTTATTCCTATTGTCATGGGGATGATATTTACCTTGGTAAGTGGGGATTCAGCTCCTCTATAGATTCTCATTGTATCTGGAGTTTGAAAAAGGATTTGTAGACTTAACTATTAAGAAGAAATCTCTGAAGAATAATAAAGCCCCAAATTAAAACCAGAATAATACATGGCTGTACCCCTTCTCCCCCATCAACTGACTGCACACACACCAAAGCCAAAATAAAACCCACAAAAGAAAAAAAAAAACACAAAACAAAGTCTGAAATCAGATTTGCATATTAGAAAGACAGACAGAATTGGGGAGAAGGTAATTATATCTGAGGATGTTTTGCCTGTCTCCTCTGTAAGAAAAGGAAGGCTTTCACATCTTCCTGTATGTGCAGTGATCATTAATGGTTGAGAAATGGTGTCCTGAAGGGAACCGTGGTAAACACACAGATGAGCACTGTCAGGACCTTGGGCATTCATGTGCTTCCATAATGGAATATTAAACTAGAGGAGAACTAGCTCTGTCCTTGTGTGATGCTCTGATTATTCAGAACGTGGCCAGTAGTTAGAGGAGTAAATAATATATGTGCCTGTAGCTTATATTGCATGTTTTAAAAATACTTACTTGGATAGGCAGCCAGAAAGTTCATGTTCTTTGCCATTTGTCCTCTGTGTGTCTTAGGCTTGTGTTCAGAGATGTGTGGAGTTCCTCTCTATGATGAAAAAGCTTAATTTTTAAATGATAGATAATGTATGTATCATGAAGAATTTAAATAATGGATAAATTTATTGAGAAAGTAGAGTTGACTCAGCCTGCCACTCTCCTATAACTACAGTTAACCTTCTGGGAATTGTTTCTTTTTTTTTTGTGATTTTTTTTTTTTATTCATTTTACATTTACCAACCACAGATCCCCCTCTCATCCCTTCTTCCACTCCCCCCCGCATCCATCCCCTTCTCCAACAGGGTGAATTCTCTCATGAGGAGACAGCTAAGCCTGGTACATTCAGTTGAGGCAGGTCCAAGCCCCTCCCCACTGCATCAAGGGTGAGCAAGGTGTCTGATCCAGAAAGCCAGCTCATGCACCAGGGATAGATCCTGATTACTTTGCCAGGGCCCCTCAAACAGACCCAGCTACACAACTGTCTTCTGTATGCAGAGAGTCTAGTCTGGTCCCATGCAGGTTCCACAGCTGTCAGTCTAAAGTTTGTGAGTTCCTTTGAGCTTGGTTCAGTTGTCTCTGTAGACTTCCCCATCGTGATCTTCCCCCCCCCCCCCCCGCCCCCCTTGCTCATATAATCCCTCTTCCATCTCTTGGCTGTGGATCTCTGCATCTGCTTCCATCAGTTATTGGATGAAGGCTCTATGATGACAGCTAGGGTATTCACTAATCTGATTACCAGGGTAGGCCAGTTCAGACACCCTCATCACTATTGCTAGTAGTCTAGTCTGAAGTTGTCCTTAAGGGTTCCTGGGAATTTCCCTAGCTCCAGGTTTCTCCCTTACCCCATGATGTCTCCCTCTATCAAGATCTCTCTTTCATTGCTCTCCCACTCCGTCCCTCCCCCAACTCGACCATCCCGTTCCCTCATCCCCTCCCCTCTTTTGTCCCCTGCCCCCTTATCCCCAGTTTACTCATGGAGATCTCCTTTGCTTCTCCTTCCCAAGGTGATCTGTACATTCCTCTTAGGATCCTCCTTGTTTCCTAGCTTCTCTGGAGCTGTGGACTGTAGTCTGATTATCCTTTGCTTTACATTTAGTATCTGGGTTTCTCAAGTGTGTCTGTTTATATGTTCAAGTATACCCCTCTTGTAGTTAATTTTCTGTAGTTGAAATTGTGTCATAATACTCTGTTTGTCATAGGCACTTCTCCCTCCTTTCCTGTTAAGCCACATTAATGATCTTGCTGTTATTCATACTCCATATATGTCATACTAATTCTGTATAAGCCTACATATAAATACTTGGAGGTTTTTTTGGTTTATTTTACAAAAAAGTGCGGTCAGGCTTAGGTTTCATGTATTAAGTTTCGTGCTTGACTTGTTCATCAGTATCTTATCAGAATTCTATCTTTATCCTATATGTATAACACAATTAAATGGCTTTTGTGGTAGAGTGTGTGCATTGATCTTAAGTTATTTATCTGTAAGGCCCTTTAACATGTTAGATACATAAAGCATAAAAACCCTTATAAAAATCACCCTGAACCTTTTATGTCTTTACAAATGTGTTGGTATCATAACTTAAGAGATGAACCTTGAGACTGAACTAAGGTGTATTATGTGTAGAGCAGTCAAGGAGAGCACAAAGAAACCAAGGTTAAGTTAAATACTACACACATTTAAACTTAACTTAAACGCTGAATGTGCCTTTCTCTTGTAGTTTACTATTAATGTGAGTACAGACATGCGGCATCACCGAGTGAGATTGGTGTTCCAAGATTCTCCTGTCCGTGGTGGTCAGAATCTGCGCAGTGAACAGGGTGTGCAAGTCGTCCTGGACCCAGTACACAGTGTTCGGCTCTTTGACTGGTGGCATCCGCAGTATCCATTCTCCCTGAGAGCATAGTTACTGCTTCCCATCCCTTGGGACAGCTTCCAGTCTAGTCCGTTAGTAATCAGATTCTGTTTGGAGGGGCAGCTGGATCGTATATCTGATTAGTGATGCACATGCTGTTTGGGTTCCTGGGGCTCCTATTACAGGAGGTGGAAAGGTTGAATCAAGAGGAAAACCAGCTATGATTTATACACATTTTAATGTAAACTTTGCATATTTGAAAGGAGAAACCTGGCCTCATTTTCTGTGTTAAACCCCAATTGGTGCTGTTGAGTTTGTTTATTCTTTCATCTCAACAAAAATGGTTGATCTTGTGCTAGGGAGAATTAAACTCTGACTATTCAAGCAAGGAAGTTTTCCCTGTGGATCAGAGGAACCCAGAGGTTTAAAATGGTTGCTCCATTGTTGCTGCTCCTCAAATTCAAGTGAATATTTTTTTCTTTTCCCTTTACCCTTCTCCAGAAATAAAGCAGGTGACAGGGTTGTCAGAATCTTACGAGATTGACTTGTGCATCTTTAAAAAAAAATGCTTTTCGGATATTTATTACATGAATATTGATTGTTTTGCTGATTTTGTATTTTGGGTTTTTGTTTTATTGCATGAGACTGATAGTGATGGTAATGATTATGTGCCCCTGGTACTGTTCTAAGAGCTTTATACGTTGTGTCTCTAATCCTTGTGTCTTCCCATTCTATGGCTGAGAAGCTGAATCATTGACTTACCCAAGGCCAGAACTGCTGGTACATGCAGTGCTGGGATTCTGACCCATGTCTTTTTTGCTATACCACAACTTCAAAGGCCAGTCATTTTTCTTGTGGTATATAGTGGTAAAAAGGAGTAGGCAGATGTGATAAATAAAAAAGTAAAAGAATGAGTTAGTTTGAATCTTTCAAATAGATATGCATTAACTGAAAGGTAAAACAAAAGAGTGTAGGAAGAATTGTGATGTTTGTTAGAAAGCCTATATTATGCTAAAGGTCATTTTCAAAAAATGCATTGCATGTTGAAACCAGCCTTAAACTCGAAGCAATTTAGTGGCTTTTCTCTGCCCTGTCCTGTACTTTGCAACCTTTGTTTTTCTTTTTTTAAAATCATCCTGTGTACTTTCATGAGCCTGGTCTTCTGTCCATACAGAAATGTTGACACCCTCCTTTGGTCAAAGTTCTTACTCTCTCTGGCATGCTCTGAGAAAAGGATCATGGGTGGGCTTTTTGTTTATTCTTTTGCTAAGAAGCAACCTTTGTTGTTTCCTCTCCCCCTGGATGTGGCAAGAGGTAGGCAGTAAGACAATATTCTTATACTCAGATCTTGAGTCCAGCCCCTAGCACCACAGTCCAGCCTCCCTGCCCCACAAAAAGGAGTCTTCTTGAGACAGGTCTTGCTGTGTAGCTAGCCCAGGCTGGCCTTGAACTTAATCCTCTTTCTTTAGCCACCTGGAGTGTTGGGATTACAAGTGTGAGTCCCCAGACAGGACAAAGACAATACTCTTTAAACTGAAAAGCATTGTGAGGGTATACTATTGTGAGCTGAACTGCTAAGTTAGTGTGTTGGTTCTTACCACTCTCGCTACCCCATGCTATTTAAAGAAGATTCTTGAGAAGCGTCTGTTAATACTGCTGCTGACTGCTAGCCTCACCCCACACTCAGAGGAATACTAACGTTGTTGAACAGAAAGTGAGACTGGGTCAGTTAGAAAAAACCCAACAAAACCGACAACCAGAATTTGGGTACTAAATTAACAAAAGCAAGAAACCCAAGGACAGTGAGCCCTTCACAGATCTCTGCAATCAAAAGTTGTCTCTTGGAAGCGGAAGAAAAGAAGCACAGTTTGGAGTTCCCGGAACAACGATGCCCCGGAGTCGGGGGACGTTGTCCTTGAGGGTGTGTGTCTCCCATTTAGATTACTTAAGGGGTGAAATAAATGTGGCTTAATAATTGTTTTCTGGCTCAACTTCTGAGTTTTTGTGCCAAACTCCTTGGTATGATGATAGATACTGTATTCTGCCTTTGAAGTTACTGCCTCTGCTGTGTTCTTAACACATTGCCAACACTTGGTAAAGTGATTCTTCATGGTTACCATGGCTTCAGTTTTCCTCAGCCTTGGCTGAGTTGCCTTTTCTGGCATTATTCATGCTTTGTTAATGAAGGGATCTGGAGAGTCTCAAGGATTGCCTTTTGGTAAGCACTAGACCATCTGGAGAACAACTGGAACGTTGTAGACTCTAGGTTTAAAAACTAGTACTTTTCACTTCTTGAAATATATATGTATATTTATACATATATACACATATATATGGTATATACGTTCTTGCTCAGAGGGTCAAAAAATAATACAAATTTAGCTTCTCCCAACCCCCATCAGAATTACATTTCCTTGCCTTTCTCTAAAGATGCAGAGAATATGTTGACTATATTGGGAGAAAATGAATGAAAGGCTGTGTTAACTGAGCTCAGTTATAGCCTCTACAGGACGTTGCTATTACAGGATGTGCATAGAACTGTAACTGCACATTGCATGAATAGAACAGTTCTGTGATGCTGAGCGGTGGTGGCTCACACCTTTAATCCCAGCACTCGGGAGGCAGAGACACAGACAGGTGGATCTCAGTTCGGGCCAGCCTGGTCTACAGAGTGAGTTCCAGGACAGCCAGGGCTACACAGAAACCCTGTCTCGAAAAACCAAAAAAGAAAAAACCCAAAAACTTCACAACCAGTTTTTCACACTTACAACAGTGTTTATGGGGTATTTGTAAAGGATTTGTGTAGGCACTGTAATGAAACTTAACAAACCAGATGGGAAAGATACAGTAATAGCCACGGGGGCAGGGAAAGGGAGCAATTCAGGAAAATAGGTTTAGCTAAAATTTGTCAGAATTTTGGCATATGAGCATGTTTTCATAGGATGTATGTATCATAGACAAACACTTCATTTTATAGTAACAGTGTTAGGACAGTCACATGCTTAAAAGCAAGTCATACTTTCCTGAAGCATATACTATAAGAGTATAAGGGTTTCCAGTTTCTCCATTTAAAAATGTGTGGGAGAGAGCAGGTGTGAAAGGTGACAGACGACTGGCCATTTAGGGAACAGGTTAGACTTGGGAAGGTGAGTTCCAGGGGGGTAGAAGCGGGTAGGATGCACTTTGCATCCCCAGTCCTAAGGCCTAAACACCTACCAGATGAAATGCTGGCCCTGCCCTCTCAGACCCAACCAAGATGGCGCACAGCATCAAAGCAGCGCCCTTGTCTCGTGTGAATCGGGTCTAGGGAGCGCCCGGGTGTGGGGGGCGTGGCCTCGGGAGAGGCGGCCAGGCCCCGCCCTCGGGGGTGGGGCCGGGGTATCCGCGGAGGAAGGGGGCGGGTCCTAGAGGCCGGGTACTGGGCGGCGGAGGCTGCAGCTACCTTTGCGCGCTTGCCTCTAGGACGCCTCGCGCTGCCGAGGTCGGGGGCGGCGCCCTGCTGCCGCTGGGCCTTCGGCGATTCCACGCAGGTGAGCGCCCACAGCCCACTCCGCGGGAAAGGATTTCCCTTTCCCCAGCTCCAGCTCCCCTGCACAGTTTGAGGAGGAGTCTCTGTTAGTGCGCCTTGGGAAACAGCCTCTTCTGGTCTAGATGTGTCTCTGCGGGGCACGGGTTTCGTCGCCCCTCGCCTTTGCTGTGCCCTGTGCCCTTGGGGATGATGATGGGGGACGATGCCCGTTTTGCAGGGAGGGTGTAGAGTTCGCCCTCAGCTCCATCGGCTTCCTGGGAGGGGGCAGCCGTGTGGACTGCGCCCCCACATCCTCTCCAGGAGTCAGAGCAAAAGCGCCTCTGGGCTTGGGGGCCAACTCTGCTCCTTTGGGCGAGCGCTTGTGAGAGGCTGAGGTCTTGGTTCTTCCCGGGGGTCTTCATCCTTCCCGCGTGCCTCTTTACGCCCTTGGTTACTATCGTCAGCTCTGCATTCCTGGAACTGTCAGGGTGTCAGGCCATACCAGAGATGCCCCCCATCTCCGCAGTGCTGGGGCGGTGGGGTGGAAGGAATGGCCAGCCCGAGGCCTGGGTGGGGGTGGGGATGAGGGTGGGCGCAACAGGAAAAGACGTTCGTAATAGAGATTCCTGAACTGGTGTGGGGTGGGGGTGAGGGGCCGGTTCGTGAACACAGCAGGGGTATTTCCCAGCACGGATGTTGAGGAGTTTATGGTAGGTAAGAAGGGAGGTCGGGCTGGAGGACTTGGAAATGTGTTGTAGGTGGTTTCTTTGAGAAGGAGGAGGGATCTAGGACTAAGTGCCACTAGGTGCTGATGTCACCTTTGAAGAGAGATGTGTTGGAGAGGAGGAGAGTTGAGGCAGCTCTTCAGTACTTGTTCGTGGAGAGCAAGTGGTTAAGGGGGCTGTGCTTAGCCTGATGATTCCCTCCTGGTGTGAGCTTGAGGAGGCTCCTCCAGGAGCCAGGTTTCAGGGACTCCCTGCAGTCCTTTCCAGAGTTGTTGGGATTGACATTTGGTACTTTGTTCAATATTGAGTAAACATTTATTGGGCACCTACTATGTGCCAGACACCATGCTAGCTACTTGGTCATCTAAAAGCAGTTTAGGCATGGAGCAGATAAATGGTACCTGAGGTAGGCACGAGTATTAGGCACCACCCTCCTATGTACAATTTAGTTACATTGCTAGTGGACTGGAAAAAAAAAAAAGACCCCAACCGGATTTCAACCCACAGAATCCCCATCACGGTTAACTGGCCATACAGTCTTTAGTAAAAATGACAGCTTGAATGATTTTCATTGACTCTTTTCTTAGATTTTGTGCTAAGATCTGAGGAGGCTTCCCAAGATGAATTATGTCTCAAAGTAATGAGATGAGGGATAGCACATTGGCTGTCAGGGCTGTGGTGGCCTTAGACACTGTGTATGTAGTAGGAGACCCCATCTCTGGAAAATGAGTGGGTATGGGAGGCTGCTGTGGGGGAGTTCTCATCTGGAGGTGTTTGGGCCTGTGCTGCTGAGCATGTCATGATGTCAGTATATGAGCTCTGCCCCAGCAGCTGCCTTGTAAAGGAGGGATGGAGGGGCAGAGTAGGGGCCGGCAGGCTCCTGGGTCCCCTCGGAGTTGATGGCTGAGATCTTAGCCTTGGAAAGAGTTATGAGGTTTGCTGTGGGACCTTTCTGAGCCTCTGAGGATAGTAAGGCTAGAGCGGGGGAGAAGATGGGTAGTTGGGCTGGGATGGTGGTGAGGTAAGGGTGAAGGGTCAGGAGGGCCAGGGAGCTGGGTGCCAAAGGGGCTGGAAAGTATAGGAAGCTGGAAGTTAGCTGAGGCCTTGTTAAGCCAGAAATACTCTCCCCTGGGCCTCAAAGAGCTGTATTGTA
>CABHPH010119312.1:0-11654 GCA_902168325.1 Peromyscus nudipes
TTCATGACAGCAGACACGGGGAAAGTCCAAAAGTCAGGAAGGCCAGCATCTGCGTCAACACCCACTCATTGATTATGGAGAAGGATAATATTTTTCTTGATTTCAGTGGAGAGACAGTAAAATCTAGAGGTTCCAATCCTAGTGTGTTAAATAACTCCTCAACCATTTGTTACATGTCAGATTCTTTGACTCAGCAGTTTTAGTTGGAGGTTTTTCACATATTCTAATCCCTACTTTTATGTCTATAAATCTGAGAGAGTCGCTAGGAAGAATGAAGAATTAGAATACACACGCAAGGTTCTTAGAAAGTCACGTGTGACAGGCATGCACTGAAGCTTCTGTCTGAAGATATGATCAAAGGTTTGAAGACCTTTTCTGTGCTCTATATCTCTAAACTCCTAAGAGTTTAGAGGGTAGGAAAAGAGTGGGTTTATGTATGGAACCCACTGACATGCATGTTCTATGGAACAGCATGGATCTTAATGTATGTTTTGAGACCTGGAAAGTGACCAGAGGCTGGCTCCCCTTCTTGCTTATCTCTTTCACCATGGTGGTTTTCTGTTTCACTTCAGGGTGTAACTGGGAAAAATGAAGTGGGAAAATAGATGACCTTTCTAACTTCCTAAAAATAATATTATCTGAATTTCCAAAGCAGTTTATTTTGTTGGAGTGTGTTCAAGTTTATTTGTGTGCTCAGATTCTGGTCTTGATTTACTCTATTCAGCATGGTCAATCTCTCTTAATGAAAATTAATCAGCTCTAGTTCCACATTCATATCAAATGAAACAGGTCTGAGTACGAGTAT
Source organism: Peromyscus nudipes (assembly GCA_902168325.1). NCBI lineage: Eukaryota > Metazoa > Chordata > Mammalia > Rodentia > Cricetidae > Peromyscus > Peromyscus nudipes. The sequence continues at coordinate 806 of CABHPH010119312.1, forward strand.
GGCCCTAAGTATCTAAATTTTATTTATCAGTGTGTGTGTATGTGTGTGTGTGTGTGTGTGTGTGTGTGATGTATTTGGTGCATGATTTGTGATATATGTAATGCATGTGGTGTGTGTGTGTATATGTATGGCATGTGTTATATGTGTTGTTTATATGTGTTATATGTTTGTATCTCTCTTTGTGTGTGTAATGTGTATGTATGAGTGAAGGTATGCACTTGCCATGGTATAAAGACAGAGGACAGCATTCAAGAGTCAGTTCTCTCCCTCCACCATGGGTTCTGTAAATTGAAGGCAGGTCATCAGGCTTGTTAGGCAAGCACCTTTACCAACCGATCCATCTTTCTAGTCCCAGCTCTAATATCTGAGCCATAAAGGAATAAATCTGGCTGGGCAAGTGGAAGGTGTGGAAGTCCATCTGAATGTATGAAATAACTCACCTGAAGACTATGATGTGGCTTAAAAAAATCATTTGAAAAATTTTAAGGGTAAATATCTCCTTTTCTTTATCAAAGAGTTTGCAGAGAAAATATGGTTTATTATTATATAAGAGCTCCATAGAAACAAACCTGGTAAGATTTATACATAAAGACAACTTCCATTTGAAAAAAAAAGTATTTTCAGTACAAACACAAGAAGCCAGGTAGAGTGCAGGAGTAGTTTCCATTTACACATTATTTGTTTCCTGTGGCTTTGATGTCTGTAGTCAATTGCAGTTCAAAAGTATATTAAATAGAAAACCTAAGAAACAATCAGTTATGCTTTAACTTTGTGCTATTGTGAGTATTGTGATGCAATCTGAGGCATTCCATAATGCTTGGCTAGGAAAGAGAAGCCTTCCTTAGAGCAGTGTGTCCATACTATATATGCTACTCCCTGCCAGTTACCTGGTAGACATTAGTTATTAGATTGACTATTACAACATTGCAATGCCCCTGCTCAACTCTTATTTTAAGTAATAGAAGCCCCACAGTATATGATTCCAGTGGCTCATATTTATTGAAGAGAAACCACAGAGTATTTGCTTTAAGTGAAAAGGGTGAAACCTTTTTCTCAACTTCATAAGAAAAAATAACTGTTTGCTGAGGGTGAAAAGTTCTACAGGAAGAATAAATTCTGTTTGGGAAATTGTGAAAAGGGAAAAGGGAAGTTTTTGGTATTCTTTCTGGAGTATCCCAAAATGTGACCAGGATGACCATAGTGTGCACTAAGTTCTTGGTTGTAGAGGGAAAGGCATTAAGTTTGTGTACATATGTGTAGAAAACAGCCAAAAGCTTTGGTACCACATGTGGTTTCCGGCATCCACTAGGGGTTCTTGAAATGTGCCTCTACAGGCAAAGGAAAGACTACTATATCCACACAGTTTTTGAGGATGCTTATGTTTTTTAAGGAAAAGAAATATATTACTATTACTATTCAGGGAAATATTATTATTAATATTATTCATGAAAAAGTTATTTCTATATACAAGGAAAAAAGGGCATTTAAGGTAGGACTATCAACTAATGGTCTTTATTTAGCTTGTGCAATCTCTGGCAAGACTGATCACAAGACAGGTTTGGATTATGTAGAGAGAGATCTTGACACTGGACAAGTATTATGTGGAAAATTTGAAGTGGCAACTTTAATAAGACAGAAACTTGAAAAGAGAGATTGTATCCTGTGATTTTTGTCATTGGCAGCATAGACTGGAAGCTAGAAAATAAAATCATATATCAATTTTCTCCAATGTTATGTAAGGGGGTTAGCTTGTAAGATATCAATAAATTGAAGAAGATGTCAGAAAATGGAAAGATCTCCCATGCTCATGGGTAGGTAGGATTAACATAGTAAAAATGACAATCTTACCAAAAGTAATCTACAGATTCAATGCAATTCCCATCAAAATCCCAACACAATTCTTCACAGACCTGGAAGGAATAATACTCAACTTCATTTGGAAAAGCAGAAAACCTAGGATAGCTAAAAGAATCCTGTACAACAAAGTCATCTCTGGAGGTATCACCATCCCTGACCTCAAGTTCTACTATGGAGCTATAGTAATAATAAAAAAAAAAACCCAGCTTGGTATTGGCATGAAAACTGACATATGGACCAATGGAATCGAATTGAAGACCCTGACATTAATTCACACACCTATGAACACCTGATTTTTGACAAAGAAACCAAAACTGTACAATGGACAAAAGAAAGCATCTTCAACAAATGGTGCTGGCATAACTGGATGTCAACATGTAGAAAATTGCATTTAGTTCCATATCTATTGCTATGCACAAAACTCAAGTCCAAGTGGATCAAAGACGTCAATATAAAACCAGTTACATTGAACCTGATAGACGAGAAAGTAGGAAGTAGTCTTGAATGCATTGGCACAGAAGACCACTTCCTAAATATACACACCAGTAGCACAGACACTGAGAGCAACAATTAATAAATGGGACCTCCTGAAACTGAGAAGCTTCTGTAAGGCAAAGGACACAGTAAATAAGACAAAATGACAGCCTACAGAATGGGAAAAGATCTTCACTAACCCCACATCTGACAGAGGCCTCTTCTCTAAAATATATTTTAAAAAAACTCAAAAAACTAGACATCAAAATAATGAACAACCCAATTAAAAAATGGGCTATAGAGCTAAACAGAGAATTCTCAAAGGAAGAATTTCAAATGGCCGAAAGACATTTAAGGAATTGCTCATCATTCTTAGTCATCAGGGAGATGCAAATCAAAATGACTCTGAGATACCATCTTACACCTGTCAGAATGGCTAAGATCAAAAGCACTGAAGACAGCTTATGTTAGAGAGGATGTGGAGCAAGGGGAACACTCCTCCATTGTTGGTGGGAGTGTGAATTTGTACAGCCACTTTGGAAATCAGTGTGGCGGTTTCTCAGAAAATTGGGAATCAACCTCCCTCAAGACCCAGCTATACCACTCTTGGGCATATACCCAAGGAATGCTCAATCATACCACAGAGACACATGCTTAACTATGTTCAAAGCAGCATTATTCATAATAGGCAGAACCTGGAAACAACCTAGATGCCCCTCAACTAAAGAATGGATTAAGAAAATGTGGTACATATACACAATGGAGTACTACTCATCAGAGAAAAACAATGACATCATGAAATTTGCAGGCAAATGGATGGAACTAGAAAATATCATCCTAAGTGAGGTAACCCAGACTCAGTATGTACCCACTCATAAGTGGATACTAGATGTAAAGGAAAGGATAACCAGACAACAACCCACAACTTTAGAGAAGGTAGCTAACAAGGAGGACCTGAAGAGAGACACATGGATTGCCCTGGGAAGGAGAAATAAATGAGATCTCCAAGAGTAAACTGGGGATAAGGGGTGGGCAATGGAGGGTAGGGGATAGTGGATGAGAACATAAGGGAATGGGATGGTCAAGTTGGAACAGGGATCGAGTGGGAGAGAAATGAAAGAGATACCATGATAGAGGGAGACATCATGGGGATAAAGAGAAACCTGGTGCTAGGGAAGTTGCCAGGAATCCCCAAGGATGACCCCAGTTTGGACTACTAGAAATAGTGGAGAGGGTGCCTGAACTGGACTGGCTTACCTCAGTGATCAGATCGGTGAATACCCTAACCGTCATCACAGAGCTTTTCTCCAGTCACTGATTGAAGCAGATGCAGAGATCCACAGCCAAACACCAGGTAGAGCTCCAGGAGTCCAGTCAAAGAGAGAGAAGAGGATTCTATGAGCAAGTGTATCAAGATCATGATGGGGAAACCTACAGAGATGACCAAACCAAACTAGTGGGAACTCATGAAAGTTGGGCCAATGGCTGTGGAGCCTTCATGGGACTGGAGTAGGCCCTCTGCTTGGAGGGCCCCCTGGTGGTAGGATCAGAATCTATCCCTGGTGCATGAGGGGGCTTTTTGGAGCCCACTACCTATGATGGCACACCTCCTGCAGCCTTGAAGCAGGGGAAAGGGCTTGGACTTCCCTCTACTGGATGTGCCTCCCTATCTCCGGGAGGCCTTGCCTTCTTGTGAGGGGGAGTGGGGGATGGGTTAGGAGGGGGAGGCTGGGGAGGGTGGGAGAAGGGAAGAGGGGGATCTTTGGTGTGTAAAATCAATGAAATTTTTTCTTAAAAAAAGCAAAAAAAAAAAAAAGAAATGCTGTTGCATGCGTGGAGTTAAAAAATTATGCATATTATACATGGAGAATTTTTTAAACGTGAAAATATTAAAAGAGCTACAGACAAAGTAAAAGACTTTCCCATTCAAATATCAGGAGGTTCTTGGAGAGATGGCTCAGCTGTTAAGAGCACTTAACAGGGATCTGATGCCCTCTTCTGGTTTCTGGCGCCACCAGGCATTCATTTGGTGCACATAAATATGTGCAGGCAAAAGACCCAGTCACATATAAATGAATGAATAAATAAATAAATAAATAAATAAATAAATAAATAAATAAATAAATAAAAATAAATTCCAGATATTGGATTTCATCACAATCCCTCCCTAACTCCTAATCACTTAAAAACAAAACAAAACAAAACAAAACAAAACAAAACAAAACAAAACAAAACAAAACAAAAAGAAAAAAAGGCAAACTAATCTTACTGCTCTTGTGGAAAAACAAGGAGCCCAGAGTAGCCAAAGATTACTTCTGAGAATTGGTACAAAGCCACTGTAATTAAGAAAATGTTGCTGGCATAAAAATAAACACATAGATTAATGGACCAGAACTGAGTTCAGAATTTTTTTTTAAAACCCTCCTGAATTGGTGGTATGTTGTGGGATATTTGTACACTGTGCAAAAATGTATTGCTGTGATTGATGTAATAAAAAGCCGAATGGCCCATAACTAGGAAGAGGTTAGGCGTGATTCCAGGGACAGAGGGGACTCAGGAAGGAAGAAGGGTGGAGTTGCCAGCCAGGTGGGGAGGAAGCAGCATGAACAGTATGGAGAGATGAGGTAACAAGCCACACAACAGAGCATAGATTAAAATAAATGGGTTAATTTAAGTTATAAGAGTTAGTGGGACAACCCTCAGTTAAGGCTGAGTTTTCATAATTAATAATAAGTCTCTATGCAGTTATTTGGGAGCTGGGTGAGAGAAAGACTCACTACAGCGGCAAATTGATTTTTAACTACTTTGGCACGAGGGAAGTGTGGCTTTTTTCAGAAATTGGTACTGGAAAAACTAGATGTATGTGTGCAAAGGAGTGATTTCTCACAGAATTTAAGAGTTACTCGAGACATATCAAAGACCAAAGATATAAAATTCTAGCCTCTTGGAATATGAGGAGCAAATTTTCATGAGCTGGGAACAGGCAGATTTTTGCAATATATGATGGCAGATGATGGAGGGGAAGTTATGGATACCACAAACTTCAAACTTGAAATCTCTTCACTTCTGATGACACCACTGTGCTAGAGAGTGAAGAGGGGCCACTAGAGAGGCAGGAGGAAGGAACCAGAAAGGGGCGTCAAGAAGGAAAAAGAGGAAGGGATGGCAGAGGCAGGGATGAACAATGCAAATATGTTTTCAGATACAGGATTCCACATAGTCTGAAAGAGAATGTGGCTTGTGAGAACATGAAAATCCATGTACACCTGTGACGCCAGTGTTAGGGCAAAAATGGGAAGATCCTGGGGATTGCTGGCCAGTTAGTTAAGCTGACTCATGAACTCTAGTTTTAGTGAGAAACTTTGCCTTACAAAATAAGGTAAAGTGTGACAGAAGAAGACACCAAAGTTGACCTCTGGCCTACACATACACACGCACAGGTAAATGCACCCACCCACACATCCCCACATAAACATGTAACACACACTGCGAAAACAATCGAAAGAGTTTGAGTACAACAAGCATGTGATGAGAAGAAAGCGTCTCTGAATTTGAAGATGCACTATCTGAATGGCTAAATTTTCTCTTTTCAGGTAAAAATGGCTCATGAATCACTTCATTTGTCAAACACAAATTTGTGGCTCTTAATACTAAAACCACACAGATCTATGTATGTGTTGTATGACATAATTGTCACAGGAAGAAAGCTACTCAAGCATACTAGTCTGTCCGTCCTTCTTATGAAAACACAGTCAGGCTATGGACTCCAGGTCTGCCTGGAACTTGGGGCTCTGACTGAGTCTTCCAAATTCTGAGATTTTAAGCATGCTCTGCTATGCCCAGCTCTATTCTGCACTCTAAGGAGACTGAGTGCAATCCGATGACCTGCCTGGCAAGGGAACCCAAGAGAAGGTTGACTTGAATTCTTGTTCAGATTCAAAGGCAGGCAGAACTGGAAAAACTGAATGAAGATTTTTTAATAAGTCCAATATTTAAGAACAAAATGATACCTATTTTAATGTTCTCTAAAAATAAATGTGAAAATTTATATCCAAAAAAGAAGTTGGTGTAGATTACACAACTCAGGACAGCTGTAATTTTTTTCTTATTCTACGATCATCAAATGAAACATTAACGATCTACAGGAAAAAAAAGCTACACCTTCCAGCTGAACAACACAATTTCACTCTATTATGAGGTAATTGGATTTCTATGACTTCCTTTTTTCTATGCTAAGTGACTGAACCAAAGAAGGCACACTCACAGGAAACTGAAAGGATCACTTCCTGAGAATACAGTGTGACCTCCCTGTTCACTGCAACTCTCCCATGATCCATGTCAATTTAGCCTCTCTTGCTTAGGGAGATGGACTCAAAGGAACAAATAATGATCCTGCTGCATGTGCAGCACCCTTAAGAAAATAATGATTATACTGAGTGTCTTGACAAAGATAAATGATTTCATGTTTGGAACACAGGGATCTGAATAATTTTGGATGAACTGTTCTTCCTCATTCAATACTAGTAACAGACTATGAGGTAATGCAATGTTAAATAGTTTTTAATGGTCAGTAATATCTTGCCAGTGTGGTGATCCCGATTTGTATTATAGTCGATACCAATTTCCATAAATTCTGTAATGCCTTCTGTTGAAACTCTCAGTCAGTGGGTGTAGCTGTACAGATCTCAGGACCTCAGTTGGCTGTCCCTTAGTAATTTCAAAAGTGTTTGTATGTGTCTGGAGAGCATGCTCAGCAATGAGGAGTACTGGCTGCTCTTTCAGAGGACCCAGGAGTGGATCCCAGAACCCACATGGTGTCTCTGGTTCCCTGAGATCCAATGGCCTAACTAGTATCCACAAACACAAGGCACACATGTGGTGCACATACGTATAGGAAGACACTCAAACTCATAAAGAAAAATAAATATTATTTTAAAATAGTGTGTGGGTTCCTCTGTTTCACTTGATGGAAAGTAATACCTTCACAAATTTACTAATGTATTCTTTCAATATGTACATGCTAGTGGTATGTGGGTGGTTTTAGTGTGTGTGTTTGTGTGGGGTATGTGTGTGTGTTGTATTCCATTAAGAAAAATAGTGGAAGAGAGTGCATGTAAATGATTTGCAACTTTGTTGGAAGTATAGATTCTAAGAAGGTCATTCTTTCTTCAACCCAGTATCAGTGGGCCTGGCCTGTGACTTCCTTTGTATGGTGAAATCTGGCTTAGGGGGAACCTTGCAGCCCCTTCTCCCAGACACCATAAAGACCTTTCTACAATGTCTGTATCAATATCATTCTTTTCCATTCTGCCCCTCAAAATAGCCTGCTCTGGAGCCCTGGAGCCCATGGGGAAGCAGAGAGCTACAGCAGAGGACTGGACAATTTATAAAATAAATAAGAAACAAACCTTTGCTGTTTTAAGATTATACCAAAGTAGAACTGGCTAGTGCAGATGAGGTAAGGATTCCTCAAAAAGGCCCCAAAGCACTCATTTTAAAAGGAAATCTTACATTAGATATGACAAATATAATGTATCATAATAATATGCCATAATGATATATAGGATGACAACATGGGCAAGTACTGAGCACACATTTGTATAGCATGGTTAGTATTATCCAACCAGAATGAAGACTCTATGTCAGACATAGTAGAAAAGGAAACTGACAATGATAGTCTGGGAGAGTAAACACACCATGTCTTTATTAATATCTAGGATGCATATATGTTTCAAGATCAGCAAGAGAGAAGCATTATTTCATGAAAATAAACCAAAATAATAAGCAATTAGAGATGTAAAAGACATACAGATAACAATCATTTCTACTCATGTATATCCATTTTCTGTAAAAAGCAGTTGCTCAAAACAACCTGCATTTATTAACTGATGATATTGTACTGCACAGTGGGTGACCGGGAATGGCATGCTTGGGGTCTCTGGAAAGGTCATTATAAAGTTAAAACCAAAGTGTTGATCAGCTCTACTCACCTCGGAGAGTCTTCTCTCCAGCTCATTCATTTTTTGGCATGATCCTGTTCCTGAGCCTTGCTTCTTTGCTGTCTGTGAGTCTGCAGGGGCTCTCACTTCTCAGAGGTCCATGATTGTTGCCCTGGAACCCTCCCAGGGAAGGAGAAACCCTCCATGCTTGACTCTCCCATGCTTTGCATTCCCGTTTCACCCAGTCCCTTTTCAAGCCTTTTCTAAGTCAGGCCAATTTTAAATTCAACAGATTTGGAACTTTAATTGAGAATTCAAAATCTCTTTATTAAAACACCCATAGCAATGCTTACAAAGCTAGAAGAGGCATGCATATATCAGTGAGCATAAACTCTGACAGCCACTTGAAATTTGAAAGTCAAGCAATGATCTACCTTATTAGTAACCAAATGATGCAAATTAAAGTCAGAATAAAACACTAATTTGTATTCAGCATTCAAATAAATATTTGTGATTGTGTATAAATACCTAAATATGTGTATGTGCATGTTTGTTTCTAAGCCATTTATCATGCTCAAGTAAGTGTACGATTAATCGAGAGTTTGAATGTGCACATGGCATGTGGTAGGTTGCTGTCTTTCTTCCCCCATACTTGACCTACATTGTGTACTGCTTTCTCTGTGATTTATTCCTTGATAACTTATCTATGATGCCAATGCTGTCTTCACTGAGTCCCCAACAAGTTCATAGATATGTACCGATGTTCTCGTCATGCATTAACATGTCCGTTCCTACAAAGAATTTAATGCTGCTCATAGACATGATTTTATAGTATTTATTAATTTTGACTATTTTTGTTGCTTTCCTTTTAAAATTTGGCTTTATGAATTTAGAACTTTATTTTTACATATAAATTTCAGAACTAATTGAGAAAGTACACACATAATAAATATTCCTATTATTTATAATTTCCATTCATGAAATCGCATAATAACCTGTAGAGAATGGCTGTCTATGGAGCTATTGCCTCATCTATGAAGACTCTGTCTGTTTAGCAATCCTTAACTATTATTGACTAGAATTCTAAAACATTACTCACTGGACATTTTTAATTAACTTGTTTTATTTCTATAAATAATGTCAATGCCACATTATTATAACACTTGGCAATATTTTATCATCAATACATTGAAATTTATTCAATAAGTTTTTTAAAAAACTTATTTTTTAAGTATGTGGATTCACAAGGTTAAGATTAAATTAATTATTCCACAAGGGATTTTTAATGAAAATAAATCTGTTCCCCCTCCTCGATATCTTAGAACCCACAGAAATGAAAACTTTGGACTTCCACTTTTTCTTTTTTGTAGAAGTTGGGGGGAAGCAATTGGGGGTTGAAACTAGGGTCTATGCAAACATTTACACCTGAGTTCTAGTGCTTTTTTTTTTCCACTTTATTTTGAAAGAGCATCTCACTGAGTTGCCCAGGGTAGCCTCAAACTCATGCCATAGCCCAGGCAGGTCTTGAACCTGCAATGTTCCTGACTCAGCCTCCTGTGTATCTGGGATTTCAGAAGATAGACTCACTTTAAATTTCTGTAACAATTCTTTTGAGATGCAATTCCACGTCTCTTAGTTACACAGCTGCACTGGTAATTGCTTGAATTTCATTTTTAATTTCAATGCTATGAAATGTAAAGATTAATGTTCATTAATTCCTGCTCAAGACACACATTCTCCAGGCATAGTTTCTAGATAAATACTAAGCTTGTACATCATGTTGTAAAACTGTGCCCATGTGGTCCTCACAGTGAAGAGTTTTATTATTCTCTAGCGTTTATTTGGATTGTGCTGCTATTATTTAGTTGCATTATTATTGATTTAGCCCCCAATACTCCCATAGTTAATGAAGCATTCTCTCACTGTGTTTAGTTTCGCTCTTTATTCCTCCTCCTTGATGTCTGTCCCGCTCCTATCCTGCTCTTGCCCTGCTGGAAGCTCTCTCTTGGGTCCCCTGACCACCTCCAGTTGTGGCCAGTTGCTCTCTGTGTCTGATCATCCGTGGTTGTCTGTGGACCTCCCCACTTCAACAACTTGGAAAACCACTTTGCATCTCTCTTGAGTTGGATGCTGGGTTTCTCCACTTAATTTACTTCTTTCAGTTGAAGGTCTCATTTTGGTGAAAGACTCTTCTAGATGTTTTGCAAAAACAGCTCTGAGAAATATATTATTTGAAATCTCCATGCCATCAAATAACATTTTTCTTCTCCTTTTTCACATTGTTGGTGTTATCATCTGTAGGTCACATATCAAAAGCCATGTTATCTCAGAGCATTAATATTTTTCTATCATTTTCTAGATATTAACAATGTTATTCAAAAGCCTGAAATCTTCCATATCCTTCAATAAGCTCTCAATGGATCACCCCTTTGCTGCTCAACTTTATCCTTGAACATGGAGATTTATTCCATCTTTCTTCTATGGTTTGAGGTTTAAATTTAATGCTCATACCATTGTTATATGATTTTGATACCTGATGAGAGTGCAGGACCTTCACAGTCTAACTCTTGATTATTCTC
>CABHPH010119313.1:0-10639 GCA_902168325.1 Peromyscus nudipes
ACAAAAATTCTTAACAAACTACTTAGATATCAAATTCAAGAACATCAGAAAGATTATCCACCATGATCAAGTCAGCTTCATCTCAGAAATGTAAGAATGGTTCACAATAGTAAACAATGATACATAAATACAGAAATGTAATGCACCTTATATATAGACTCAAGGACAGATACCACATACTCATCTCATTAAATTCAGGCAAGGTGTTAGACAAAATTCAACATACAGTCACAGCAAAAATTCTGAAGAAACTGAAAATATAGTAATCATATCTCAACACAATGGAGCAAATTTACAACAAGCCCACAGCCAACATCATTCTAAAAGGAGAGTAATTCAAATCATTTCTACTAACATCAGGAATAAGACAAAGGATGTCCACTTCTCCACTATTGTTCAATATAGACCTTGAAGTCTTAGTTAGGGCAATAAGACAAGGGAAGGAGATAAAGAAGATATAAATAGGAAAGGAAGAATTCAAAGTATCCTTATTTGCAGATTATATGACTTGATACATTAAAAATTCTAAAGACTCTACCAAAAAACTCCTACAGCTAATAAAGACTTTTAGCCAAGCAACAGCATACAAAATTAACACATAAAAATTAGTAACCTCCCTATATACAAATGACAAATATATCTAGAAAGAAGTCTGGTAAAAAATGCCATTCATAATATCTTCAAAAATGTTTTGGAACAAATCTAAGAGAGTGAAAGAGTTGCATAATTAAAACTTTAAGATATTGAAAAAAGAAATAGAAAAAGATACCCAGAGGTGGAAGACCTCCTATGTTTATGGACTGGTATGACTCATACCATGAAATGGCCCTCCTACCAAAATCAGTCTACAGATTCAATGCAGTCTCCATCAAAATGCCAACACAATTCTTTACAGAAATTGAAAAGATAATCTTAAACTTCGTATAGAAACACACACACACAAAAAAACCAGGATAGCTAAAGCAACCCCAAGCAATAAAAGAACTGTTGGAATTACTGCCATCCCTAATATTAAGGAACATGACAGAGCTTTAGTAATAAAAACAACATGGTACAGACATAAAAACAAACATGCTGATCAATGGAATAAAATTGAGGACCCAAATTTAAGTCCACAAACTTTTTTTTTAATGAAACGATAAAAAAATACATACTGGAGAAAAGATAGCATCTTCAATAAATAGTGCTTGTCAAACTTAATGACTGCATGTAGAAGAATGAAACTCTGTCCATATTCTTCTGTTTGCATAAAACTCAACTCCAAATGCATCAAGGATCTCAACGTAAGACTAGACACCCTGAATCTGAGAGGAGAGAATGTGGGAAATATGCTTGAACTTACAGACCCAGGAAGAGACTTTTTCAACAGGACCCTGTAGCACAGTCATTGAGAACAGCAACGGACAAAGGGGACTGAACCTGAAAAGCTCATATTCAGCAAAGGATACCATCACTCAAGTAAAGAGGCACACTACAGTATGGAAAAAATCTTTACTAGCTATCTCACAGAGGGTTAGTATCTAGAATATACAAAGAACTAAAAAAAAGTTAAACACTAAAAAAACAACAACAACAAATAAGCCAATTTAAAAATGGGGCATGGAACAAAACAGATAATTCTCAAAAGATGAAACACAAATGTCTGAGAAACCCTTAAAAAATGTTCAACATCTTTAGCAATCAGATAAATGAAAATTAAAGCTACTTTGAGGTTTCACTTTACTCCAGCCAGAATGGCCAAGATAAAAACCAAAACAAACAATAAACAAATTGTAACAAATTTGGGCTAGGATGTGGAGAAAGATAGAACATTCATTCACTGCTGGTGGGAGTTCAAACTGGTGTACCCAGTAGATGAATCTGTGTGGAGTTTCCCCCAAAGCTGAAAATATATCTATTACAAGATCTAGCTATGACATTCTTTAGTATATTCCCAATGGACTCTGCACTATACTGCAGAGATACTTGCTCATCTGTGTTCATTGTTGCTTTATTCACAGTAGCCAGGAAATGAAAATAGCTTAATGTTATAATGGGGGAAAATAGCTCAACTAGACACCATATGATCTCAATTATAAACCCTACTATCACAAATGGCTTACCTCTTTTTGAGTTGTTGGCTAATGGGGTTCCATATTCCCCAAACATTACAGGCTATTATCAATGCTATTATTTACCCTCCAGAACTTGAGGGTAAGACCCCATTGCTAAAGACACAACATACTTGAGTCATAGAAAATGGAGAAACCTAGCTGGTACTATGAAGAAGAATGACTATCAATCTCACCCAGCTGTGAACCCTATGAGCTACCACAAGGGTCTGCCTAGCAAGATATGTTCACTGGTGCAATAATGGCATGAATGTTAACAGGAATAAATAATCACTTTTTGATTGTATTGAAGTCCCACTCCAGGAAATGGAACTCATTCTTCAGACTGTCAACATGGTCAAAAACCTATGCCTAGATAGTTCATGGGCCTGAGGGAAAAGACTACCATTATTACTATTGTTAGCAATACAATATACCAAAACAGCTAGCTTCTGGTTCAGTGAAAAACCTTGTCTCAAGGGAATAGGGTAGAGATCAATAGAGGATAGTGAAGGACAGAAGACAATCCCTGGCATACTCCTCTGTCCTCCATGTGTGCAGGCGTGGATCTATACACTCCTGTATTTACACCACCTACACAACACCCACAACACACACACACACACACACACACACACACACACAGAGAGAGACAGACAGACAGACAGATAGACGGACAGACACACAGAGAGAGACAGAGAGACAGAGACAGACAGACAGACAGAGAGATTTAAAATTGTTGTTTGAGTTTCATAAAAAATATTATTGTCTTAGTTCACTTTCTCTGTTACTGTGATAAAGCACACTGACAAAGGAGGAAGGGTTTATTTCATGTTACACTTCCAGGCTACGATCCATCACTGAGGGAAGTAAAGCAGCATACAAAGGAGCTGGAAGGAGAAACCACAGAGGAACGTAGCTTATTGGTTTGCTATCTCCTACTTTTGTTCAGACAGCTTTCTTATACAATACAGGACCAGGCACCCAGGGGTGGCATTACTCACAGTGGGATGGGCACTCCTACATCAATTAGCAATCAGGAAAATGTCCCCACAGATGTGACCATAGGACAATGTGATGGGGAAAATTCTTCAGTTAAGTTTCCTTTATCACAGGTGTATCAAGGTGACAACTAAGATTAGCTATCACAAGTCCACCCCTGTCAACTTGACATACAAACACATCATTTTTAAACCATAACCTTTTCTTTATTTTTTGTTGCCAAGATCTCATACTAATTATCAGAATATAAAAAAAGGAGAACTTTAAAGTCTTACAGTCTTTGAAATTCCCATCACTTAAAGGTTCAATGTCTCTTTAAAATATGTCAAGTCTCTTATTTGTGGGCTCCTGTAAAATCTAAAACAAGTTACATACTTCTTATTTCAAAAGGGAAAGACAAGGGCATAAAACCAATAGGATCAAGCTAAAACTAAAATCCAGCAGTATTAACAGTGTCTGATATCTGGGTCTTAGCGTGCTGTAGGCTCCTGAGTTCCAAAACACTTGGATAGTCCCACTTCTCTAGTTTTGCCAACCGTAGCATCCACAGCTTGTCTTGTAGGTTTAGACAGGTTCCACTCCACACCTGCTACTATCCTTGATGGCTATCCCACAGTCTGTCATCTCTAATATCCTGGAGTTTCCGTTGCAACTGGGGCTTCACCTTCCTCTATGAAGGAACACCAATGCTGCCATAGAGCCTTGGCTGTTCTCCATGACCCACTAATGCCTTTAAAATCAGTGTCTTTCCAGAGATTTACAAATTGCTAAATTTAGCTTCCACCTTGAGATGTAGGCTTGGCCTCCTCTAGACCACAGCTTTTGTGCACTGACCCTGAGGAAACATTCCCTCACTGTTCCAATGAAGCATAGGTGTTTTCACCTCAATTATGCTGATCTTTTATCAATCATAGCCAATTTCCAGCCTCAGCTGACCAGTATCTATTGTCCCAGTAAAGTACCGGGACTCATGGTTCCAGGAGGTTAGAGTCCATGATCATCATATTGAGGAGCATGGCGTCAGATATGCAGACATGGCACAGGAGCAGCAGCTGAGGGCTCACATCATGATCCACAAGTTCAAGGCAGAAAGGGGAGAAGAGAGCTAACAGGAAATAGCATGCGCTTTTGCGACCTCAAAGCCCACGCCAGTAACATACCTCCTCCAACAAGTCTATACCTCCTAATCCTTCCCAGCCAGTTCCACCAACTGGGGACCGAACATTCAAATATATGAGCCTATGGTGGCCAATCTTATTCAAGGCACCACAAGCACAGATTCTAAGTTCAAATGTACCACAGGAACAGCCCTGATAGAGTGCTTTCCTCTGAAACTTCACAGGCCAGGCTTCCACTATCTACATTTGTTTCAACAGCCTTTCTTTCAAGCTCCCACAACAATATCTTACTAAGCTCTGAACAAAGTTTTTTCCAGCCAAAATTCTTCAAGCCCCCTCAATTCCCACAATTTCCCCCCCCAAATCAGCATGGTCAGGTCAATCACTGCAAAAAACCGACTTCCAGTACAATTCTGTTCTAGTTCGCTTTTTGTTGTTCTGATAAACACCATGAGCAAGAGCAACTTGAGGACAATGGGGTTAATTCATCTTACAGGTTATGTCTATCATCAAGGGAAGCTAAGGCAGGAATTCAAGGCAAGGGCTTTGATGTAGAAGACACAGAGAAGGATTGTTTGCTGGCTTACTGTATACTATCTACTGCTCCTGCCCAGCCAGCCTTTCTTATAAATCCCAGGTTACCTACTGAGGGGTGGTCCTGTCTACCATGGACTGGGCCCTTTTACATCAATTAGCATTGACAAAATAACCCCATAGACATGCCTACAGGACAATCTAATGGAAACAATTTGTAAGCTGATGTTCACTCTTCCCAAGTGTGTCAAGTTGACAACCATGATTGCTTATCACAATCATTAAATGAATTTTGGCTTGGAATTAGAACAGAATTTCCAACAATTTATGGAATAGCTCTAAGCATAGTTCTGCAATTTTATATTTTACATTTGTGTTAAGTAATATTCTCAGCACTGATAATGATCATAAAATCAAAATATTGATTGACTCTGAAAACTGTTAAAGATGCTCTACATCCTGAAACATCAAGTATTTGGCCAAAATTTCGTTCTTGGGGCTGGTGAGATGGCTCAGTAGGTAAGGATACTAGCAGCCAAGCCTGACAAACTGAGTTTGATCCTTCGAACCCACATGGTAGAAGGAAATTCCTGCAAATAGTCTTCTTGCCTTTGAATGTGCATTGTGGTATATGCACACACACACACACACACACACACACACACACACACACACACACACAAAAACACAAACAAAACAAGGTTTCATTCTTTATTTTAAAGTGATCATGCACATTTGTCATTAGTATCCAATTTTTTTTGTCCTTCATAAGTGGTAAAATTATGTGTATATCAAATTTGTTTCAGAAGAAATTTCCTTGTAATTTTTTATCAGTAAATGTTTGATTTGTACAGAAAATTCATATACCAATACACCCAGGGTTATGTAAAACTTTCTCAGGCAAAAAGAGGTTTGCAAGCTGAAAAGTTTAAGAAGCCCTTAGCTAGAAAGGGACAGCACTAAGGAGCAGATGGACACTCAGTTCTTGAAGAGGGTGCTAGAGATTACAAAAGGATTGTTTCTATTCCTTATAATATTTTAGGTGTCAGATACACATCACTAAGATTCTTTTCCCCTGCAGATAGAGGGCTATTAGCCCACATGTAGAGTTTGGGTCAGGCTTGGGTAGATAATAAGCCACAGATTCTCTGATGCAGTACATATCTGGGGAGGCAGACAGTGGAGGCGACACTGGCTCATTCTTTATCGAAATGAAGATCTCTTTATATCTTAAAAGTAGTAAGGGCCAACTCATGCAGCCAACACTTTGAGAAAAAGCATTTTGTTCACTGTTGTAGAAATGGATTGTTTGGACTCTTTTATTAAGACAATTGATGGCTGCTTATCTTTTCTCCATTTTGGAGGCTTCTTGAGAGTTTTCGAGCTGTTGATGCTCAGTTTCACTTAGAACCTGTAGGTCAGTGGTTCTCAACCTTTTTAATGCTTGATCCTTTAATACAGTTCATCATGTTATGGTGACCTCCAACAAAATTATTTTGTTGCTACTTCATAACTGTAATTTTGCTACTATTATGAATCGTAATGTAACTATCTGATAAGAGACCCAAAGGGGTCACAACCCACAGGTTGAGAAATACCACTTAGGAGGCTCCTATGTATCATTACTCAAAAAATTCATTGCTCCTAATGTACAGCCACTGCTGAAACCCAATTAAAGAGATTGGCAATTTCCTTTTTTAAAAAAAAATAGAAAAACTGGGGACAAAGGACAGCTGTAGGAATATGGGTCTGTATAGCCCAAGTTAAACAAGTCCAGAGAGAATAGTGGCCAGGCTGGCAAGGTCTCAGCAGCCTAGAACATATTTGATCATAGGCCAGTCTTCCTGTCTGGAAGAAGAGACTTATGGAAGAGGCCGGCTGGCAGAACGGTTTGTAGATTGTGCTTTGAGGACATTTCAACTGGGGTCTATATAATTCTTACTCTATAGGCAACTCGAAGAACACCGTCTTTGGTCTTTGCCATAACTGACTTTCTGCCTGTTCAGGTTGGTTCTGAGGAGCACTTGACTTTGGCCCTAGGTCGGCAAGTCCTTTGGGATGCAGGGTGCTGCGTGTGCTTAGTTTGCCAGGAACATCACTTTTTAAGATCGTAGGCGGGAGTACAAAGGCATTTCCCCCTAATTAAAAAGATGTAACCTTTTAAGCCTTATAGAGCACAGTCTGGAGAGCTTTCCTGGGAGAAGTCAGAGGGATTCTTTTCAACCTTCTCTTATCTGAACTCTTAAAATCTTTTGTTCTCTTTAAAAGCTATAAGTGCCCTGTATTGCCACCTGATAGCGTGAGGACAGAGATTCCACTCTGGAGAAGAGTCCAGCTGAAAAAGAGAAGGGATTCTAACTTTACTTCTTTTTTTTATGACAGTTAAATATCTCCTGTTATAGAAAACTAAGTGCTACTGGGCTCATCATTGTCAAACTGTAGTTCAGACAAAATGTGCTGGGCTAGGAATGTGCATTGATCGGGACCCAACTGGGCTTTCGGACACAGCCACTGGTCCTGAGACTCAACAGAGCCAGCAGCAGACAGATATCAAACACTCCCTCCTTTGTGCATTCTTCTGGGGCCTCCCAGACAGACTTACCGAGTGGCCAAGGACAGGAGACCTGTTCTTTCCACTAGATAGTCACTGAGAGAGGCAAGTGGGCCTTTGCTGTGCTAGGTCAGCAGACACTCTAGAGATGTGTTCCCAACATGGGGCCCTTCTAAGCTCTGCTTTTGTACTCATAAGGCTCAATATTTAGGTCTTAACAGTGGGGGATAGTAAAAGAGAAGGAAAACACACAAATACATAGTTCACTGACAACCAAAATAGACATTGCAAAGGTAGAAAAATATAAGTGATGACAATTTGAAGTCAGACCTGCACTGGAGCATACATTCAGTTATTTTTAATGATGCTTAGGAAGTTGCTTCAATTTTTTGAGACTCAGATTTTTAGATTTGTAGATAATTTTAGCTTGTTTTGGGTTGTGCAGAAAATATGAGATTAAAATTAATTCTGTAAGATATACAGAAATTTTTATTTAATAAATGGTTAGAGCTTTGGATCTTGAGGCCATGAATAAAATAATGAATATAAAAACACACATGTAAATTTCAAAACACTCTATAAATATTTTGCATTATGTGAACTGCATGTCACACACACACACACACACACAGAGTAAATATAATGATTAAAAAAAGTTTTCTCCCTTTACTTACATGTTAGAAACTACATTGGTAAGTTGGAAGTAAATTTATTTTGGTTCTTAATAATATTGATGATAAAAATGAGATTCTGTGGGTGTAAGTCTTTAAACTGAGACGGTTAATCAACATTAGCATTAAATGCATGCATCTGCTTTCTTTCTGGCTTACAGCCCTTGGAAATTCTCAATAGCCTTTGTTGAAAGTCCCCTTCAGAGAGTCTCTTCACCTTTCTGACTCGGGGTCACATGATAAAGCTCAGGTGTAATCACTGTGTATGCATGCATTTTTATAGCCCAAGATTAATTGTTTGCTTTTGTCCAAGTGCATTGGTCTCACGTTCCTCCCTAGATTAGAATAGCTACAGTCAATGCATGAAAATCCCCAATGGGCCCTCGCTCTATCCTCTGGAACCATATTAGTTGCTCTTACATAAGCCATTTTATTTAATCCCCACCTCCACCCTCCAGTCACAGAGGAAACTGAGGCTTTGCAGGACGTGCTGACTTGACCCAAGTGTTCATCAGAGGCAGCATTTGATCCTAGCAGTGAGTGTGTGCTTCTAAAGGACACTTTCTAAGGTGCCACCGAGTCTGATCTGCAAATCCTCCTCAGGGTTGCAATGCACACCATTTGTGCTTTCCAAATGTTTGCAGAGGCTGATAAAAGTACTTTAACTTTTACAACCTAGAGAATATTCACTTTGTGAGTCTATGATTTCGGAGTCAATTTAAAAGCCCGTGGAAAATTTGCTTCAAACTTGTGGGAAATGAGGCTAAAACATAAAGAATAACACAGTGTTAAAGTACTAGAATATTATATTGAGTTCACATAAATGCTAAGTTTTGCTTGTTCAGAGCAAAGTGTCAGCCAAATGATACATTTATGAACAGGAAGGTAAAAGGATTTCAGAGCATTCTGCACTTACTTAGGGACTGGTTCACCAGCTATACTGCCTAACAGATAATGCTGGGACTAGAATCAGTGGTGGGGCCAGGCTCTGTGCTGAGCTGGTGGATCTGCCGCATTGTCATGATCACAATGGGTCTGTTTTATTTGACAACTTAGAACTTATCATATTCAAATGCTGCAATCATGTGCACCACCCCACCTCCACCTTGCACATCCTTTCTGTCTATTACTATTTGATGAGAGTTTCCATAGTGAGTGGGGAGACCACGCTGCCTTCTTTGTTAAACCCCTTCCACATGATCTGACTAATCGACAGAGCAGTGCAGTGGAATGGCAAATCCAAACAATGACAAAGAATCACTGCCCTGTATAAGTATATTCTCGGTAAACTAATTTTTCCCCCTGCCACTCTCAAAGCAATATAAACTTTGTTGTTCCTCCCGGATCTCAAATGCTTGTAATAAATTCTTGGAAATGTCAGTAATGTTGAACTGAGGGTTTTGTTAAAGGAGATTTTCTTTCTTTCATAAAAGGAAAAATTGTCCTTCGCAGAGTATATGGGTAAATACATTTTTGCTTATTTTATTCAGTGCTTAATACAGATGGGCAAAGGGATTCCCATTTCCCACCAGGCCTCTTGCTGAATGGCTGAATCATGAGTAAAGTCCTCAATCTTCTGGATGGTGGTGTGAACGGAAATGGTCTTACTCTTTCACAACTTTAGGCTAATGAAGGCTTGCTCAGCAAATTTATAGGACACGAAACATCTCTATTAGTGTGTTACATCTAATCTTCACAGTAAATCTCTGAGTTCGGCTGGATTTTCTCATCCATGATAATCAAGTTTTCTTTGGCTCTTTAGACCAAGAGGAAATATTTCCCAGCCCATGCCAACTCCCACTTTATGAAGGTCTTCATGGCTGGATTGCCATGGGAGGGTATTGTCTACTCTGTGACAGTACTATCACTTTTAGCTATTTTACTTGATTTCAGAAAATCCTAAATCAGTTAAGTAAAATCAGTCAGCCAAGAGTTATCTGATTGTCCTAACATTTCAATTAAAAAGAAAAAGATTGTTTTATTAGTCATCTGCAATGAGGAAAATGGATTGACAAGCCCCTATCCTTTTCTAATCCATTCGCCAACATGCCTTTGTTTTCCTGCTGTGCCAAATTTGGTGCGTTTTCCGGTACATCTAGAAAGTAGGACGTGAGGCACACTGAAACTGACGACAGACGGGATGCCACTGGCTGTGGAGAATGTTTGCTAACTACACCATTAACACTCTGGTAGCAGAAGGTGTAGGAGGCATGAGTGAGAGAATGCTAGGCATAGGTACTGCACTGAGGGTCAAGATGCAAAACAACTTAAGGCAGCATTTTAACCATGAAAAGGAAAGTCTCAAGCTCAGGCCAGCATACCAATATTCCTTGTGTTTCCCCCTTGTGCTTTAGAACTGACTCTAACTCAGCCTGGCCTTAGAGCTTAAAACCTGAAATTTTATTGATGATAGATCTTTGCCATTTGAATTTCAAAATCCTGTATTAGACTATTATCTGTTTCAATTAGTGCATCGAGGGTGCTCTTAAGTTCTGCATCTGAGATGAGAACCACATGATCTTGCCTTAGTCTCACTTCTGCAAGTGACTCTGCCCTGTGTGAACACAGAGATGTCTCTGTTCTATCAGAATTGATAACGGCCAAAGGAGGCTGTATATTAGCATGCATGTATGGGCCACCAACATCACAGTGCTACCGATTTCTAATGTAAAA
>CABHPH010119316.1:0-15811 GCA_902168325.1 Peromyscus nudipes
CCCAACATGTATTAAGAGCTCAGATAATATCATTGTTATGAACAGTATTATTTTTGAAAATATGTAAATTATTAAATTAAAAAATTGTTAAGATTGCTCTGTCTTATTGGCTAATGATAAAAAGCCATTTTCTGAAAATTTGTTCTTTAAAAAAATCAAAGAACTAAAATTTATCGTTCTAATATCTGTAAATCCAAGTTCAATAAATCAATTATACCACGAGAAATGTGTTGATTTTTAACGATACAGCAAACTTCATGGCATACCAAACTTTTGAAGAGATTCTGCTTCTTTTACTTCTTTATTTGTATTCCAACTTGGAGCAATTTCATTTTGGAGCAGAAATGAGAGATCGGGGCTGTAAACTTGGATTGGCTAGAGGAGATGACTTTCTCTTCTTAAAATGTGTTGTGTGTATGTGTGAGTATGCAGGTATACTTGCTCATGTGTGCATGTGTGGAGGCCAAAGGATGACATCTGGTGTTCTCTATTGCTATCCACTTTATCTCTCACTGAATCTATAGAAGATGTTTTGACTGGAGTTGATTCGGACAGCACATCATAAGGATCTGCTTTTGTCTGCTACACTAGCAGTAGGGTTATAGTTCAGTCCCACACTGCCACACCCAGCTTCACTTTTTATTTATTCAGTTTTCTTTTTAAAAAATACAGTTTTATTAGAATATGAATTAATTCACACTCTGTGGGTGTGTTGAGGCAACAAAGGTCAAGTTGAAGAATTTGACCGGGACCATGTGTTAGTTATTTTTCTTGTTGCTATGACAAAAAAGCAAAACAAGCAAAACCAAAACAGCATGAATAAAGAAGACCCTTTGAAAACAACTTGAGCAAGAAAGGAAGTGCTTGTTTGGGCTCACCTTGTCCATCAGGGTCAGGAGGTCATGAGGTGGGAACAAGAGGTAGCTGGTCACATTGCATCCACCATCAGGACAGAGAGTGAAGGATGCTGGTGCTAATGACGTCTTCTATTTTTGTTTTTGTTTTATTTTTATTTAGTCTGGGACTCCTGTGCATAAGATGATCCCATTCTCTTCAGTTAGACCTCTCTATAAGAACCCCAAAGATAAAGCCAGGAGGTGTCTCCTTTGTAAGTACCAGTGCAGTAAAGTTAACAGTAAAAATTAACAATCACAGACCATCTAGTTCTTATAGACAAATACTCACACAATCCTTTTCAGATGGTTCTGAATGTCCCTGGCTTTAAGGAAAGGAAGATCTGTGTAATGCCCCAGTCTACTCATAGCGAAGGAGGCAAAAGCTCCCTCATTAGCTATGAGGTGATGCTTTCAGACAGGTCCTAAGGTCAGATTCACAGACTCAGCCAGAAGGGCTGGATTTAAGAGACCTGGCCCAAGTCCTCCAAAACTTTCAAATAGGTCAAGTTCTTCTCTTCAGTTAAAAAACTAAAAACAAACAAATTGAAGAGTTTAGAAACCAATGCAATCTAAGTATAATAGGAAGCCATGAGGCTGATCAAGGGTCACTTTTAGTCAGGAGTACGTACAGTGACTTTCAGAGAGACTGAGAGAGTGGGAAAACACCTGAGTTGAATCAGAGGCAGCCAGCCATGATGTAGGAGCTTTGAATTCAGCATAAAATAAAACTGAAACATGGACTTGATGCCCTTCATATTTGTGAGGATGATGCCTAATGCCTGTTGAGAGCTTACTATATGCAAAGCACTCCATTAGTTCTCCAAATGACTTCTCAGTATATAATTTTCACGGTTTTTCTCTAAGGAAACTCTTCAATTTATATTATAGGTGAATCATTGAGGAGCTTACTGGTTTCTTGAGAGTACAGGCTCCTGAACCAGAATGGTGATTTAGGGCGGTAGTGGTGCACACTTTTAGTCCCAGCATACCTAGCTTTTATGAGGACTGACCCTGAGGATGTCATGTTTGTACGGTAAGCACTTGGCAGATGGAGGCATCTCTCCAGCCCCTACACATGTCAAGTCATCAAACTTTCTTGGACTCTGTACCAAGTCCTTTTATCTCTTTCTCTCCAGAAAATAGTGTACACAATTTGCTTTAGCTTAATTAAGTTTTATGTTTAACCAATGAATAAAAATACAAAAATATTCATATTAATGGAGTAACATATAGACTTTGCAATGTTTATGCCACATTAAGTTATTTATTATATCTTTATTGCTTCATTAGGGTGAAAACTTTAGAAATTATTCTTCTGGTTTTTTTAAATGTCCTACACATTCCTGCTATCTCTAGTCACAGTACTGAGACAGCTAGCTCCCTAGAGCTTCTTATTCCCAGAATTCAACTTTCTATTGTTCAGCATTTCCTAATCCCTCTTCCTACCCTGTGATACCTATGTTGCTTCTTTCAAGTCCTGCAGCATCTCATTTATTTTTTAATTTCATTATTTAAAATTCAATGTTTCCTAAATATACATAAAATCCAGTCAATGCTATACAGTGGAATACTCTTTGTATTTACTGGGTATACAATATATACAAAATGTTTTCTTGAAGGCTATAAATAAAAAAAACAAGAAAAATGGCAGTTCTTTCCTAAATATTTATCTTCAAATGAAGATTGGTATATACATAAACATGTCATATCAGTATGATTTAGAAGGGATGATATAGAGAATATGTTACTCTTTGCTTTGTATACACTTCAGAATGTCTAAGGAAATGTTGAAAATCTCATGAACCAATCTTAATCATCTCTTATATATTCCAATATTCTCTAGAAGATTCCAGTGTGAGCAAAATTGTACTTCACTGAGAAATGAAAGCTCCTCATCTGCCAATGAAATGGTGGGAAACATACGGAAAGCTGGAGGCTTTTTATCTATGCCTCGTGGAATCAGCGACAGTGAGCAGCTATTCTGGACCTGCAGGCCAAGGTGGGGCTGTGATTATATGTAGAGGGAAAGTTTGGAAAACGGCCCAGATCTACCCACCCATTTACGTGAAATGACATAGTTTATGGAAACATGCTTTGCAAAGCTCTTTAGTTCTTCAGCTGTTGTTACATGCATGGCACATGATGCAGGTTTCAGTAGATATTTCTAGAAATAGAAGAATCCAAAATATCAAACCTGAATATCTTTAGTCCATGGCCTTAAGAGAATTCTATTCTATTGGAGTTTACATAATTTATGTGAATGTTAAGTTCCCAGAATTATTATACTTAAATTCCAAAGATGAAATTAATAATCTTGGCCAAATTTTTACATATCATGAATATATCTGCAATATACTAATTTTTTTTTTACTTTAACTTTTCCTTTTCATTTCTATATATGACTGGGAAGCTGACATAAAAGTATGCTGAACATTGTTAAAATGGAAAATGTATTTATGGATTTGAGCCTTCATTTTCTTGAAGGCACTTAGATTTCTACCCAGTAAATATCTTTCCCAAGTACATTTCTTCTCCCTGCCTCTCCTCCCCTCCCTCCCTCCCTCCTCCTTTCTTTTTTTGTTCTTCTGTTTTTCCTTTTGTCCTTCCCTTTCCTTTCTCTCCCTAGGGGGAGGGGGAACTAATTAATTGAACACAATAGGGCTAGCTACTTTTCCTGAGTGCAGCTTTGTGAGATTCCTATAATTTTATATCAGTTTAATAATAGATACCAACAGTCTTCAAACATCTAAACAATTCTCTTATGTCCTTTGTGGCATCAAATTTTTTAAACCTGGAAAAGAAAATTATAAGAAAAAAACTTACAAACCTTCATCTTTATCTTTTTCTTTTAGTGAAGATATATTTTTCATACACTATATGTTGATTTTGCTTTGCCCCCCCCTCCTTCCAATTCCTCCCCACATCTGCTATCATCCAGATCAACTCCCTATCTGTCTCTCTTAGAGAACAGACTTCTAAGGAATAATAATAAAATATAGTAAGGAAAAACAAAAACAAGCAAACAGCGGAAAAAAGAGCCAGAGAAAAAGCACAAGAACCACATATAGACACAGAGGCACACATGTTCACACATACAGAAATCCCATAAAAACACAAAACAAAAGCCATAATATATATACAAAGGACCTGTAAGGTGAAAAAAAAATACTCTGATACAACATTCTCAAACACAACATTATGACACAGAACCTCCAATGAGCACATTGAGTTCAATTGTGTTTGCTGATTGCTGTTGGGCATGGGGCCTATACTTAAGACTTTTTCCATTGAAACTCCATTGGAGAAAACCAATGTTTTATCTGCAAGTGGTTATCAATTAGAGATAGCTTCTCCTCTCAGTTTTAGGACTCTCAAGCCCTCTGTATGCTACTTAAGTCTCTGTGAGTCCATATGTGTGCCAGCCTTGTTGTGTCTGGAAGGCCCTGTTTTCCTTGGTGCCCCCCCATCCTCTTTTACTGAGTTCCCTGAGCCCTGAGAAGAGAGATTTGGTAGAAACCTTCCAGTTAGGGGTGAGTGTTCCAAGGTTTCCTCACTCACTGCACATTGGCTTTGTAGTACAATTTGAGATCGCAAACCTCTAGTAGTTCTTTTATTATTCAGCAATGATTTAGCTATCCTTGGTTTTCTGTGTTTCCATATGAAGGTGGAAATTGTCCTTTCATGTACTGTGGAGAATTGTGTTGGGATTTTGATGGTGATTGCATTGAATCCGTAGCTTGCTCTTGGTAGGATGACCACTTTTACTATATTAATCCTACCAATACATGAGAATGGAAGATTTTTCCATCTTCTGATATCTTCTTCAATTTCTCACTTCAGTGTCACAAGATTTTTTTATCATAAAAGCCATTCACTTGCTTGGTTAGAATTATTGCACAGTATTTTCTATTGTTTGTGCCTATTGTGACAGGTGTTGTTTCCCCAGTTTCATTCTCTGTCCGTTTGTCATTTGTATACAGGAAGACTACTGATTTTTGTGAGTTAGTTTTGTATCCGGCTACTTTGCTTAAAACAATTATCAGCTGTAGAGTTTCCCAGTGAAATTTTTAGTGTCACTTAGGGTATTGTAATATCATCTGCAAATAAAGATACTTTGACTTCTTCCCTTTGAATTTATATCTCCTTGATCTGTTGTCTTATTGCTCTACTAAGACTTAAAGTATTATACTGAATAGGCATGGAGAGAGTGGAAAGCCTGTCTTGTTCCTAATTATAGTGGAAATGCTTTTGAGTTTCCCTTCATTTAAGTTGATGTTGGCTGTGGACTTGCTGTAATCTGTTGAGGTATGTTATATCCCCTTTATCATGAAGGGGTGTTAGATTTAGTCAACGGCCTTTTCTGCCCCAAATGAGATGATCATGTGTTTTTGTTGTCTAAGCCTGTTTATGTGGTGGTTAACATATCAATTTAAGTGTGTTCAATCGTCCATCCCTGCATCTTTGGGATGAAGCCTACTTGATCATAGTGGATGATATTTTTGATGAGTTCTCAGAATCAGTTAAAAAATACTTTACTGAAAATTTTTGTACCTATGTTCATAAGGGAAATTGGTCTGTAATTATCTTTCTTTGTTGAGTCTTTATATGGTTTAAATATCAGGGTATCTGTGATCTTGTATAAAGAATTGGGTGATGTTTCTTTTGTTTTGATTTGTGGTATAATTTTAGTAGTAGTGGCATTAACTCTTTTTTTGAAAGCCTGGTAGAGTTCTACACGAAAACCTTCTGGCCCTGGGCTTTTTTGTTTGGGAGACTTTTTAATTACTGCTTTAATTTTGCTAGAAGTTTTAGGTCTGTTTAATTGTTTATCTAATCTTTATCTAACTTTAGTAAATGGTATATATGCAGAAAATAATCCATTTCTTTAAGATTTTCCAATTTGGTGGAGTAAAGTTTTTTTTTTAAAGTATGTGCTTACAATTCTCTGGTTTTCCTCAGTGTCTTTTGTTATGTTTTCTTTTCAATCTCTAATTTTGTTAACTTGGATCTTCCTTCTCCATCTTTACTTGATTTATTCATTTGATTTAATTGATTCATTATATATTATACATACAAATATTATAAAACATATATAAACATTATATATATATGTGTGTATATGTTTTTCTTTTTATTCATTTCAGCCCTGAGTTTGAGTACTTCTTGCCATCTATTCTTCCCAGGTTTGATTTATTCATTTTGTTGTAGAGCTCTCAAGTATGCTGTTAAGTTACTAGCATGAAATATCTCCAATTTTTTTTTAACGTAGGCACTTAGTGCTATGACCTTGTCTCTCAGAACTCATAAGTTTGGGAGTGTTTTGTTTTCCTTTTCAGTTTCAAAACTATTTTAATTTCTTTCTTAATTTCTGTCTTGACTCATTTGTCATTCAGTAAGGAATTTTCAGTTTTAAAGAGTTTGTAAGCTTTCAGCTTTAAATTCATGGTAGTCTGATAGGATGCAGAGTGTTATTTCAATTTTCTTGTATCTGCTGAGACTATTGCTATGTGTCCAAGTATGTGAGTAGTTTCCAGGGAAGTTCCATGAAGTGCTTAGGAAAAGATATATTCTTTTGTGTTTGGGTGAAATGTTCTGCAAATATCTGTTATGCCAATTGGTTTATAATGTCAGTTAGCTCTAGCATTTCTCTGTTTAGTTTTATCTGGATGACCTGTCTGTTGGCAAGAGTGGAGTACTGAAGTGTCTCAGTGTTAGTGTGTGAGTGTCAATATGTGTTTTTAGCTGTAGTAGTGTTTCTATTATGAACTTGGGTGTCCTTGTGTTTGGTGCATAGATGTTAAGAATTGCAATATTTTCTTGATTGACTTTTTCTTTGATGAGTATGTAGTTTCCTTGTGTTATGGAGTTGTGGTCCCTGTGAAAAGACCACAGACTTAATTCAAGTATAATTAAAAGATTTACTGATTAGCTGCTAGCAGGATGAACAATCTCAGAGCCAAATTTGAGATTGCCTTGAGATGGGTGTTAGGGTGGAGTTACGGGAAGGATTTTTAAAAAGGAAAACCACAAGAAAACCTTCAATATCTACTATACCAAGAGAAAAAGAATACCAGTCTGTTCTGCCAAGTAAAGTGGTTAAGGCAACTCAAGACAATCTTCAGGTGTCTGCATAAGCAAGCTATAGAAGCAAAAATGCAGTTAGCCATATGATAACAAGTAGTCACGACGTAAATTTTTGGGTTGGGATTATCATTGAGTCCGGGTAACTGGGAACTTATCTTCCAGAGACTGGAGTCAGAGGCAAAAGGCTAGTAGGTATCAAGATGGATGCCTGGCATAAAATGGAGTTTCTTTAGCCATCATACTTTCTCTTCTGATTAGTTCAGTTTGAAATCTATTTTGGCAGATATTAAAAGGGCTATAAGAGCTTGTTTCTTGGGTTCATTTACTTGGAATACCATTTCCAACCCTTTTTCCTGAGGGAATGCATATCCTTGATGTTAAGGTGTGGTTCTTGGATGCAGCAGAAAGATGGGTAATGTTTCCAAATCCATCCTGCTAGTCTGTGTCTTTTGAGGGGGAACTTCAGACTGTTGATGTTGAGAGATGTCAGTGAGCAGTATTTATTGTTTTTGTCATTTTGTCATTGCAGCACGAGCCTACCTGTTTGCATCATTGGCTGGTGCAGCCGGCAGGACAAAGCTACATTTTTTCCTCATCAACAAAACAATTTTGTTTCCGTTGTTATGTATCTATCTATGTAGTTTGGAAACGGAGTCTTGCAATCTACCAATACAAACTTATTCACTTATTTTGTAAATGTGAATTAAGTTTGTTTGCTTGAATTTGGGATAAATCCACTAGATGGTGCTATGGATCTTGAATTTCATAGATATGTCACATGTTTCCAAAGAATAAAAGTCTTGAACCTGGCTGGGTATGGTAGTGTGCACCTTTAACCCCAGCATTAGTGGTATAGGCAGGCAGATCTCTGAGTTGAAGGCCAAACTGGACTGCATAGTGAATTCAAGGCCAGACACTATACAATGAGATATTAAAAAAAAAAAAGGCACAGAAAAATGTTATCAAGAAAATCTAGTTAGCTTGATCTGGCTTTTGGCTGCTTTGTCTTATGTCCACCCGTCTCTCTTTCTCTCTCCTCTTTCCTTTCTCCTCCTCTTCTCTCCTTTTCTTTCCTCTCTTCTCCTCTCCTTTCTCTCCCTCCATCTCAGTTATCAGTTTTATTGTTTTCTCCATTTATATTGTGTCCATTGGTAGAAAAAAAGTGAAAGAAAAATAATATATTCCATAAGGTTTTTTAGTAAGTACTAGGCACTAGTTAATTCTACAGAAATCACAGGTAGATTTTGCACATGGGGTGATATACCTTATATATTTAGTGTATCAGCCACAAGCAAGGCACAATGGCATATGCTAGTACTCCCAGCACTTAGGAGGCCAAAGCTGTGAGACTGAAGTTCCTTATCAGGCTGACCTTCCTAGCAAGATCTTTCTAAAGCCCATTTTGTATAAAGAAATATCTATGTATGTCCTAAAGGAAAATCTAAATCTATTAGTAGCCATCAAGTGTGTGCAGGAGACACGGTTCTATACTGCAACCTATATCAGCATGAGGAGTTCTTTTCAGAGCACTCTACTCTGGTGATGATAGTATTCTTGACTTGACTACAGAAATGAATTTTAGGATAAACCACTATGAGTCAGAGTTGGATTACATCAAGAAGATATGTTAAAATAGATTTAACCATGGAGATTAATAAAAAGAGAGGTATATCAGGAAAGAATACTACCCACCCAAATATGGGTGTAGGCCTCTCAAGAGAGAGTATTGCTATGTGTCTTATCCATAAACCACACATATGATTTTGATGGCTCTTGGGTTACTTTGGAAGAAATGCAACGGAACTCTTTCTGCCTTTTTGGCAAAGAAGATTATCCTGTAGACTTCAGAAGTGATTTGAACAAGCTTGAAATCTGATAAGATAAAAATATGGATCACAAAGGTGGCACAAGTAGTTCAGATACATCTTATACTGTAAATGGAGGTGGGGTTGTGAGATTCCAGGAAAACTGTAGGTTTACATCTAGGAAAGGAGAAAGGTCATAATCAAAGGCCATGAGTGCTTAAGATGTAAAGCATGATTCATTGCTACTTTAATATTCTTATTTGAAGCATGTCTATAAAAAAGCAATTTGCCTCTACAGGTACAATCTTAATAGCAAATGTCAATTGTACTGGATTCTTTTCTTTGTTACTGGAATTTTTGACTTTAAGATGGCAAGAGACTATAATTACACGACACTCCAGATGAGGCAGTTCTAGTTCTCATGTTCCCTTCATTCTCCCTGAATTTGTTTCCCATCTTTATCTTTTATAAAATGAAATGAGAAGTTTCATTAGCAAATATGGCTCACTCAATAAGGCAGCATGCAGTGGATTAGAAGCTAATGAAGACAGACTGTTAATTACATTGATTTCTAGCAGCAGCTTACTTAATTTCCCTGATCTCTGTTGTAGGAAATGTCTGGGTTAGCAGAGTGTAGTGGCATGCTTGGGAGGCAGAGACAGAAAGATCTGGAGGTTCAAGCTTATCTTTAGATACAAATAAAGTTCAAGACCAGACTAGGCTACATAAAATCGTGTCTTGAGAAAGAAAGAATGGTGGGAAGGGAAAGAAAGGGAAGAGGAAGGGGAGGGTCAAGAGAAGAGAAAAAGAAAGAAAAAAAGAGGAGTAGGGAGGAAAGAACAAAAATTTTAAAAAAGTGAGTTTGGGTTTAAAAACATGGTCTTCATTGCCAGGCGGTGGTGGCGCACGCCTTTAATCCCAGCACTCGGGAGGCAGAGCCAGGCGGATCTCTGTGAGTTCGAGGCCAGCCTGGGCTACCAAGTGAGTTCCAGGAAAGGCACAAAGCTACGCAGAGAAACCCTGTCTCGAAAAACAAAAAACAAACAAACAAACAAACAAAAAACCATGATCTTTATTATATGGTTATATAATGAATTTCATTATATGGTTAACTTTGACTTTTAATTTGATAGAAACTGTAAGGAGGTTACATTATAGAAGTCATGAACTCTCTTGAATAAATACTTGAAGAACCACAGTCACAAAACAAGACAGTTGAGGAATGTGATATGAACCCAAACATACTCAGGTCTTAAGTCCACACACAGCTAAGAGGGTTGAGGTACCTGTACAGGACGCATGCTCTGCACTTGAAGACCATATTTCCTCCAACCGCTGAGAGGAACACACATTAAGATTATAGTAGAGGGGAGTGAATTGGCTTAGAAAGTGCTCACCTTACAAGGGCTTGAGGTGATCTCCCAAACTCATGTAAAAGCTGCATATGATGGCACTTGCTTATAATCTCAGTGTGAGGAGGCAGAGACAGGAGGATATTTGTTGATCACTGGCCAGCCTAATTTGTAAGTTCAGTCCAGTGAGCAAACCCATCTCAATGGAAGAGAACAATGTTCTAAAGGTTAACATCTGAGGTTACACTCCAGTCTGCACATGCATGCACATGCACCCCACATAAACACATACTCATACATGAACATACTCATTTGTGCAAAAGAAAAAAAAATCAAGTCTGAAAAGGTTAAAGTGAATTCCTCTAGAAATTCTTCAAAATACAAGAAAAATTATGACACACAGACATGGGAACAATAATGTAACACATGTTATCCATGTTTTTTGAGTTGCATTCAGAATCTACACAATTAGAATCTGCATGGGATGGGTTCTGAAATTTTTTTCTTAAAATTTTTAGAAAATCCCAAGGGAGATCATAAAGAGAAACTCACTCCTGTTAACTACAAAAGGGTACCATAAACTCCTAGGGAAAAATAACAGTGGATTTAAGAAAAAATTGAAAGAAGAATATTGACACTTGGCAAGTTAGCTCAGAGAACCAAACAGTCTGCCTAATGCACATTAGCAGCTGTTCTAGCAAATACACATTTGGCATAAATTTGTTTCAAGGAATTTTGCAGGATACTTTTAGAGGCCCCTCTCCCTGCCAAAGAAACTTTCTTTGTCCCATTGAAAATCTACATTCAACAAATTTAACAAAAATGTATAGATAACCAAATAACTTCAAAGTTTTTTATTGGTTCAAGTATGGATTTTTGACAGATGCAGAATGTAATTCATCTCGGAGTGACCAGCATTGGGGTTATATACTACAATATCCAGAAAAATAAAAGCAAGTTTCTATGTCTGTGTAGTTGTATGCAACACGAAGCTCTGTTTACCAGATTATATGCAATTGCCCAATGAAAACAAAGCAAACGGATTAGTGAATACTCTAATTGTCATCACAGAGCCTTCATCCAGTTACTGATGGAAGCTGATGCAGAGATCCACGGCCGGGTACCAGGCCCAGCTCCGGTAATCCAATCAATGATAGAAAGGAAGGATTCTGTGGGCAGGGGACGTCGAGGTCATGATGGGAAAATGTGCAGAGGTGACCAGCCACACTAGGGGAAACCCATGAACTGTAGACCAATAGCTGTAGAGCCCCTATGGGACTGACCTAGGGAAAAAAAAAGAAAGAAAATAAGGCAAACAAAACAAAACCATTTCTCCTTCCCTCAAAAGGACTATTATTAGGAATAAAATGCTAGTCAGTGAAATGGCTTATACATCATTTCCTTGAGAAGCTAAAGTTCAGCCTGTATCAAAAATAATTGAAAATGTCTTGGTGTTTGAGTAGACATGCTGATGACGGCATTTTTTCTTACAAACTTGATGATATCTATTGCTTTAGTCCTTCCTAAACTCTGGCCTCTGCAGAGATACACCCAAGTAACTGATGCCAGACCCTGACAAAGATATTGTAAGGATAAAGTTATAGATATAACTGCTATAAACACACACATAATAGCTATAACAAATTTTAGGAAATAAAGTATGAAAATGATAACACATCGTGGATAGTATGTTTTATCTTGGGAAATAAAGTTTGGTTTAATATTTAAAAAATACAGCAATAGAAATAACAGCATTAGTAACAGTAATAAAAATCAAAAAATATTTAATCCATTGTTAATGGATTAAAAGTGGAATAAATGACAAACTATAGTAAGTATTCTAGGAAAAAAAACTCAGAAAACTAATATGAAAATGATTCTTGTCTTAAAAAAACTGGACAAACTATGGTATATATTCTTGATTACAAAATCAAATTAGAAAACAAGAATATAAAGACATTTGTCTACCTTGGTAAATAACAGGTCCAAAAACACGCAACTACTACATAACTTAGGGTGAAACATGGAATACTTTCTCCATTAGATGAGAACACAGGTCACTGTCTGATTACGCAGAATCCTCCCTTCTTCCAGACAGAGACAGAAAAAGAATGTTCTTGCAGTGTGTGAGACACAGGTTGGGGCTTGTTCATAGCACGATGCCACAGCAAAATTCTGAAAACTTTTTCCAGAGAGGGTAAAAATATTTCTTCTTTCTCCAATGTCCTTCTGTCCTTATTTAAAAAAAAAATCAAACTCAAGACAGTAAAAAGGACTAGAAACATGGGCTATAAAGGCATTAGTTGAATATATTTGGAGCAGTGCAGTAGGAAACAACAATCTGAGGAAATGACAGAAATGTGTGGAAGGTATAGAACCCCGAGAAGCAGGACCACTGAGATTAGCATCACAACATGTTAAACCTGCTTCCTTTCTTCCCCCAAACAAGCTTCCAGGATGATGGAGGCAAAGAATAATGTACATTCTGCGCATGCAGAACACAGCCAAGTCCCAAAGATAAAAGCAACACACACTCAAAAGGACAATAGGGGTGAACACCAAGCTTCTCACTATCAGGCAGGTATAGATAAGCAAATGGGAAAGGAGACTATTAAATAACTACTAGATTATAGTCAACAATGAAGAAATAGCCATCATTCCACAATGACATAAAGTCTGATAAATCAATAAGCCAGGAGAATAGATTGTGCCCTTTAAATGCATCCATATAGGTTTTGTAGATTATCCTACAAGAGTGAACTACACATCCTGTCTTCCTACCAAAGACTACATAATAAGGGGTGTGTGAGTAAGTTTATTTTGATGAAAACTGACACATTATATCCGCCAGCATCTACTCTCTACTGTGGTAAGTAACGCTGGCAATGCATGACTTGATAGACGTGGTGAGGACAGTGTTGTTGCAGGAATCCTAATTGGTCTTATGATAAAAATCAGGAGCCAGATATTGGGGTAAATGCTGAAATATCAGAGGAAACAAGCCACGGCCACTTCTCACCTCTCCAACTCCTCCGAGGAAAGGGGAAGATCCTGTCTCCACGAATTCTCAGACTGAATGCTTTGAGTCCTCAGATGAAAGGGCACTGAACTCCTGTCTCCCCCTGCCTTATATTCCTCTGCCCAGCCATATCACTTCCTGTCTCAACCTTCCTAGTGCTGGGATTAAAGGCATGTGACCCCCAAGTATTGGGAATAGAGTTGGGTGCCACCACTGTGTGGCTCTCTTTCTCTTTTAGACTGGAATAATCTCGTGTAGTCCAGGGTCTCTGCCTCCTGAGTGCTAGGATTAAAGGAGTGTGCTACCACTGCCTGGCCTCTATGTTTAATCTAGTGGCTGGCTCTGTCCTGCGATCCTCAGGCAAATTTCATTTGTTAGAGTACAAACAAAATATCACCATATGGTGTGTTTTTTTTTTTTTTAAAAAAAAACAGTCTAATCATTGAAAGCTACTTATATATTTCTCCCCAATACATTTCAAAATACCAGGTCAGCTTTCCCAAAAGGTCACCATTAACAAGAAGTGTCTGATAACTAAAAAATTTAAAAAAAAGAAGTAGAAGATGCTACTTCTGAAGGTAAGATGGCATTCTGAATGGAACTTTAATTAAACAAAATTAAAATTAGTTGAAAATTAAGGATTCTAATTAAAATATTGATTTTACTTAATTACAACAATTGAATAGGTGCATTTAATCAGATATATCAACAGCACCATCAATTAAAAGCAGAATCTGTATGTTGGACATGTGAACAGCCTGTATTACCTTCAAAGATTTGTGTGATTCTATAGCAACTTTGAAATGGAAATTTATTGAACAAATGAAGTTGACCTTCGATAATAAAACTAGAAGAAAAAGAAGACAAACACACTAATTTAATTTATGCTTAAATATGACATATTAGAAATCCCGGGGACAAATACTGATTACATTTGCTGTCACACAGTTCCCATGCTTAGATATGCTAAGTCTCCGATGGGTGTTC
Organism: Peromyscus nudipes; assembly: GCA_902168325.1. Taxonomy (NCBI): domain Eukaryota; kingdom Metazoa; phylum Chordata; class Mammalia; order Rodentia; family Cricetidae; genus Peromyscus; species Peromyscus nudipes. The sequence goes on from CABHPH010119316.1 coordinate 14,144, forward strand.
AATATCCAGACATTGTATCTGTCTTTTCAGTGACTATACAGCTTAATATGTGCAGGCTCAGCTTAGCACTCCCTGGGTGAATGACCCAAGCTAGTCACTCAATGAAAACTGAAACATGCAAGGATATTATTAGTGTAATTTCCTTGAGTGTCCCACTCTTAGGAAAGCAACTCTGGGAATTCCATCTTTGCACCTTGCTCCATTGTTTATGTTAATGGTACCAGGACCATGACAAATGGATTTTGATTATTTCAGTTAAGCATCTAACATGTTAAATACATGTTTAGCTTCTTAAGAAGCTATCAAAATGTTTTTCAAGATGGCTTGTAGTGCTTTCCCATCAACATTACTTGAGAGCATCAGTTGTTCAATATTTCCTCGCTGTTTTAAGGCCAGTATGTTTAGTTGGAGGCACTGGAATAGGTGTGACTCCTCCTACTGGCTTAAGCACTGAGTAGCAAAAACATGTATAGATAGACAAACCAAGCATGAATTGGGGACCTTGGGGACCTTAATATGAAATAGTTACTAAAGGATTATACCTATATTCAACTAATCTTTGTATGTACAACAACAAATATAAGAAACACTAAATTCTGGAGACTGCAGAGATGGCTCAGTGGTTAAATTGTTTAACAACAAGCTTGAAGACCCAAGTCAACCTTAGGCCTCTACACACACGCACATATACATGCAAAACATGCCTAACATGCATGAACGTTGTGCATATACGTGAAAACAGAAAAAGAAAACAGAAAGAAAAATTCAATTCAAAATGAGAAATCTTATGAAAAATTGTATTAAAGTAGTGACCTACATAGGCTATATACTACATTGCCAAAATGTCAATAGCTCAGTTGGGTGCATTCATGTATTTAGAGATTTTTATTTTTGGCAGCAGCAATCACCTGGGTGAAAATAAAACATGTTCTCCATTTGTTCAAGAAACATTTTTGGTTGAGCTTTTGCTCATTTTAATCTTTGGAATATGAAATGATGTTATATGAGGAGATTGTTAAAATTTGGTGCTGGGAGTTTTGTGATGCATTATGGGATGGCACAGCTTTATTATTGCTAAGGATTAAGAGTTGATAATGGAGACCAAGTAGGTCTATATTTGTGTCTAGTTGAACATCAGCATTCCTTATTAACTAAGCAGTATTACATAACCATTTGCTTGGCACTATCTTTTTTTTAAAGTCTGTTATGCATCAGAAAAGGGAATTGCATTATTAGAAATGGTTTCCATTTCCCAGAACAACTAATAACAAAGTAATTTATTTACAACTTCACCTATAGTTGTCTATAAAAATAGATTTTAAATACAAGGCAGATATTTATTATTGTTGCTGTTGTTTTGAGACATCTTTCTTAGATAGCTCAGGCTCTCCTTGAACTTTGAACCTGACTATCTCCATTTACCATATTTTGAGATTACAATTTGTACCATCAAATATTAGTTTTATATTAGTCACTTGAGTACTGGTTTATGTAATGATTCAATGAGATTTTAAAGTTCTGTTTAAATTTTTTATTGTTAATATAATTTTGATGGGTTAATAATTGTATGAAATTATGGATTGCTATGTGATATTTTAATCAAATATATGTGAAATATATAGTGTGTCATGAATAGCATTTTATTCACTATTATCATTTTTGTGGTGA
>CABHPH010119317.1:0-10950 GCA_902168325.1 Peromyscus nudipes
ACATTGTGGTGCCCCATACATAATCTTCTTTGGAGACCTTGGGTTACTGCTAGGATCTGGGAGTCTGATATGATAACTTTTAGGTTACCATTTTAAATGCAATATTCTACAGATCTCTGAAGTATGAAGGTTGTCCAGGTATATCTGAATAGACAAACTTTGTTTCTAGTTACTTGTTTTAAGCTCAACCCCGAAAACATATGCAAAGGACTGAGTATATGAAAACATACAATTATCCCTGTAATTACTTACATCAGTACATAGCATGACTACAATTAAAGAACTTGATTATTTATAAAATGAATGACTATTTACTTATATTCTCTGACAGCCTACAATAAGTAGCCTTAGAAACAATGATTGTAAATTGAAGCTCTTCTAGTATCAAATATGGGTTCAGTAAAGAAACCAAAACAAAATATCAATATAAAATATTTATATGACTCAGTTTATAACTTAAGCTTAACAAATTTAGCAAAGACAAAGAGGCTAGGCATACATTCTTAAGCCTCACTGGTTCTCAACTTTCTCAACGCTATTTCACAACTGCAGTTATGATTCTCAATACAAACATCTGACATATAGGTGGTCCTAGGCCACCCTGTAAAAAGGTTTTTTCAACCCCCAATGGGTCAAAATTCATGGAATCAGAAGCTGTTCCAAGCCCTTTGCCTTGGTCATTGTCTTGCTGCATCACAAGAAATGAACATCCCAGTTTCTAGTTAGTATTTGGTGCTTATGGCTGTGACCCTAATTTTTAGCCTTTTATTTTAAGTCCAAATATTAACAATATAGAGCATTTTATAAACTTAAAATGTCCCATAGACCTATAAATTTAAATATTTTAAAAACTGTTCTTAAAAAGGTTAAGATCTCTCAAATATCTTTTTGCACTATCAACAATAAAATACCTTTTTTATTTTTAGAGTGAGAAAATATGGCATCACTGTGGGGGTATTGTGTTCCCCAAAATATTGTGTATGCTAATAAACTTATCTGGGGTCAGAGAACAGGACAGCCACAATATTAAACATAGAGGTTAGGCAGTGGTAGCATACGCCTTTAATCCTAGCATTCCAGAGGCAGAAATTCATGTGTTCAAGGATACACCCAAGCATGGTGACCCACGCCTTTAATCCCAGAAAGTCAGCCTTTAATCCCAGGGAGTGGTGGTAGAAAGCAGAAACATATATAAGGCGTGAGGACCAGAAACTAGAAGCATTTGGCCTGAGCAGGCATTTGGCCTGGAGAGGCTTTTGGCCTGGAGAAGAATGTGGCTGGTTAAGCTTTCAGGCTTCTAGCAGCAGTTCAGCTGAGACCCATTCTGGATGAGGGCTCGGGGCATCCAGTCTGAGGAAACAAGACCAGCTGAGGATCTGGTGAGGTGAGATAGCTGTGGCTTATTCTGTCTCTCTGACCTTCCAGTGTTCACCCCAATAACTGGCCTCAGGTTTGATTTTATTAATAAGAACTTTTAAGATTCATGCTACACATCACCACAGTCTGTATAAAGTAAAACCAAACTCCAGAGTGTAAACAATCCCAAAGTTCAATATCTGAAATTCATCCACAATCCTTTTGGTTCTTTTACTTAGAGGCTTGGATAATTTCTTTAGCCCTACCCTTGGCAGCATTATATAGCCTGCCTTCTAGATCTTAGTCTGCTCCATTTCATTGTAGCTGGATGCTTCTGGTGACTATAATCTGGGTGACTCTTAAGTTACAAAGTTTAGCTGCCAGAGCAAGGTACTTTCTTGTGTATAAAAACACTGAGGTGCAAATTTTATATGTAACCTTTTTTATTAAACACATGTATTAAACACATCTCTTTAAATTCTGTAGAAGCTTGCTGTTGAATACTTGGCAAAGACATAAGTACTTAGGTGTAAGTCTCTAAATTAGCTTTTTGTTAACCTGAATAGAGCTTTATAGCCTTTAGTAAAAGATGGTTGCTAGCCACGTGGCTGCCTATGAGGTCACCAGCAAAGATGGAGGAAAGCCACGTGGTTGCTGTTTAAAGCATGATTTTTCTAAACAATAGTTACTTGCACACATACACACAGTTGGATCCAAGTTACATACACATACATACAATTAAAGCTTGCTTACATTTACACATAGAGTTAAATCCAAGTCACATATATGTCCACGTACACACACACATATATCTCTATTTTTCACATAAACAGTTTGCAATGAAGAATCATCAACTATTTTTAAAATGAAAACCAACCATAATTAACTTTTAAATTCAGTATTTGCAGGTATAAGAAACCACAACAAACATAGTTCACATCCCCTCTGGCCTTCTACCACCTTCTATGTACTTTAGTCCTTTCCTTTGATCCCTCAGACATTTACTTCAGACAGATTCTGATTTTCTTTTCCTTTTTTTTATTTTCTTCAAACACAGAAACTCTTACCAAAGTCTTTCTTGTCATTCCCCTCAATAGTCTAGAATATATTGTAAAGCTACAAAATTTTAAACAAGAACAGAAATACATGCATATATATAACAAGAATAACTCTAAATTTGCATCAGCACTGTACCAACATGAAGAAACTATTGGATCTTAGTGATCAAGGCAGCCCTGGCTATAGCATTATAACATAGCCACCATAGCTTAGCAACCATAGGAAGTGACATTCCATTCAGCCCTTGGAGCTAAACCTTGGTCAGGTTTAGCCGCAGGGCAGGTCTTGGGAGCCCCACCCATCAGCATGGGAGATGGAGTGCAGCATGGGGACAGAAGATTGCTGCCAACCCCAGATTCTCAAATGCACAAGAGCAGCCAACTGGAAGAGACTCACGCAGCTAAGTGCTCCAAGCTAGCCAAAGTCCCACCTGCTCCATGCTGCTCCACCCTGTAGCTCCCTGCGCGGAAGCTCAGCCCAGAACCTGCCAACCATGTCAGGGTCCAATGGTGCTCATGGCCCACCCTGGTTCCCAGCCATGCCTAGTCCCCATGGCAGCCTCTGGGGCCCCCAAACGCCACCTGTGCCGCTATGCTGCAAAGTCTCTACCCCACAGCTCCCTGAGCATTGTGGGGCCTGGTCCTGAAGCTGCTGCATCTGGGCCCTTGCAGTGCTCACAGACTGCCTAGCGTCCCGCCGGCACCCTGGATCCCTGAAGTAGCCCCTGGGCCACTGCAGCTGCTGCCCACCTGACTCACTGCACCACAACAGTGTGTTTCTCTGCCTGCTGCCTGTTCTCCAGTCAGAGAGCAAGGAAGCAATGGGGACATACTCTTAGTCTGTCCCAGTTCAACCAGTGTAGCATGAATCTTAACAGTTCTTATTAATAAAATCAAACCTGAGGCCAGGTATTGGGGTGAATGCTGGAAGATCAGAGAGACAGAACAAGCCACAGCTACCTCACCTTGCCAATTCCTCAGTTGATCCTGTCTCCTCAGACTGGAAGCCTCTGAGTGCTCATCCAGAATAAATCTCAGCTGAAGTGTTGCTCAAAAGCCTAAAAGCTTAACCAGCTTAGTTCCTGGTTTTCACGCCTTATATACCTTTCTGCTTTCTGTCATTACTTCCTGGGATTAAAGGCATGAGTCACCATGCCTGGCTATTTCCAGTGTAGCCTTGAACTCACAGAGATCCATGCCTCCAGAAGGCTAGGATTAAAGGTGTGAGTACCACCATTTTCTAGCCTCTGTATCTAGTGGCTGTTCTGTTCTCTGACCCCAGATAAGTTTATTGGGGTGCACAATATTTTGGGGAACACAATACCACCACAAACCAAAGGGACCCTCTGTCCTTTCTGCTGCCCATCTGGCCCCAAAGGCTGTCCACAGGAGTAGGAGTCACAACCACACACACAAGCCCAGGCATAAAACATGCATACATGTGGCCACATTTCTCACACATTCACACATTTTTATAGGCAGGACATTCCAACAGAAAGGCAAACAATTTTCCCAGGGAAACAGTGTCAGCTGACCACACACAGTTTTGGGATTCCCCACCCCTACTACAGATAAACAGATGTGGGGTTCTCCACCCCAACTAATGTGGCCTGAAATGTCTTTCAGCCCCTTGTGATCACAGTCTGCCCCTTAACTGGTCCTGATCACAATCACTGATTTAGGCTAGCCACAGAAACGAAACTGAACACAGACAGGACAGGCAGACAGGCACTTATAGGCTGGCTTCAGGCTCCACAGGCAGTGGTCCCGGTGGGCTTGGGGGACCCTGGACAATCCCCTAAGTGTTATGCCCAGATCGTGGAGTCCCCCAAAAGACCACCACAGAGACCGAATCCCATATGTAAAAGCAAAGAGCCCTTATTTTCAAGCTCAGAGCTTGGGCTCCCTGTCCTACACAGCAGTGAGAGCAGAGAGCCCAGAGCCCAGGCAGGGTGGGGTTTTTATCACAGCAGAGGTTGGAGTGAGGGGATTTCCAAGGTTCAGGACCCTGATTGGCTGACATTTGTTTGGGGTGTAGGGAATGTTTGGAATGTCAGGTGTTTCTTCTTAGATGCAGGCCCCACTGGGTGGGGTTAGCTTATGGCTTTTCCTGGGTCCAGGTGTTGTCTGCCAGAAGCTGTGTCTGAGCTTCTAAGCCTGTCATGGCAGCAGTGTGGTCAAGCTGTTTTGGGTCCTCCCCACACACACACACACAATTCCATATCATAAATTGCTAACATTTCAGTGATTTTCTTTTAAACCTTCACAGGCTATAGACTTCAAGTGGCCAGTTTTGGAGTATAACAATTAGTGATGGCCTTCTCTGTTTGTTTTTTCCCCAGTCTGTTCCCAGTATTCTAGAGGAGTGTTTGCCATTTTTGGACTCTATGACAAGAGGTCAGTGCACACCTTGACCTCATTCTGCAGTGCCCTACACATCTCCCTCATCACGCCCAGCTTCCCCACTGAAGGGGAGAGCCAGTTCGTGCTGCAGCTAAGGCCTTCGTTGAGAGGTGCACTCCTGAGCCTGCTGGATCACTATGAATGGAACTGTTTTGTCTTCCTGTATGATACAGACAGGGGTAAGTCCTATATTTCTATATTAGAGGAGCTCTAACCTTCAGTCTGAGATGCCTTTGTATCATTTATGTGACTTAGCAAAAGCGTTTTGATCCTTAATGCTTCTAAATCGAGTGAATAGTTTGGGCATATTATCAATGATTCAATTTCAACTACTATAAGACGTTTCTAATTTAAAATGCTTCTAGTCTGGCATGGTGACTTTTCCCTTTGTTCCCAGCACTTGAGAAGCAAAGGCAGAAGCAGGCAGATCCCCATGACTTCTAGCCTGGTCTAAGTAGCAAGTTCCATCCAGGCCAGCTGGAGCTACACAGTGAGACCCTGTCTACAAGCAAAGCAAAGCAAAACAAAACAACTAACTTATTTCTGAGCAAACCAGCTCTGCAAGTTTGTTAAATTTAGGCCACAGAGAAAAACAAACCAAGGTGCTTTTGCTCCATCAGTGGCAATTCTCCCAGAACACTCTTTGATTTCTAGTTCACCAAACTATGTGCAAACATATCAACTGAATAACTCTATTGCTGATTGTCCAGCAGATACCAGCAGGGTGTTCAGTAGATCAATCAGTTCCACAGCTGTGTGTTTAAAGAATGCTTCAGATCTCAAAGTTGACGCTTAATCCCAACTGAGATAGCCTCTTGCCTCAGATGCCACCCACAAACTATAGGTTATCTATCTGTGCATTTGACTAACCAGCTTTGAATACATGTTTATCATGCTGCACATCAGGGTTCTAGTGACTGTCTCACTCTGCTTGATTAATTAGCAAGATCAAATCACAGAACTCAAGATCTCTTTGCTTATGTCTTGTATACTGTAACATTATATAATTGTTCCAAGGAGAATATGTTTGGCAAAGCATAGAAGGGAAAATTTTCCTTTGACTTATTTTGGCATACCTTCCTTGATCTGTTTCATTTCTGGTTAGCATTATATTTGTAGAATTTTTTTTTGCTCATTGCATAATGTATTTTCAGAAATCTAGCAAATGATATTGTGGATGGTATTGTATATATGTGTCCAATCTCAAAACAGTGCCCGAGGTAATGATAGACAGGCAGAAGAATGTGTTTGTGTAGGTGAAGGTTGCATCATATTGTTCTATGTCTACTTTAGGGGCTTTACTGCATGTGTGTTTTTATTTATTTTTTTTAATGTGTAAAACCCATTAAATGCTGATTTAAAAATAATATAGGAGGGTGGATGTGGTGATATTTTATTTGTGCTGAAATGTGATGATATTTTATTTGTGCTTTAATGAAGTTTGCCTGGAGATTAGAGGAAATAGCAAACCATTTTAAGTAAACATATAAGTCAGGCAGTGGTAGCACATGCCCTTCATCCAATCACTTAGCAGGTAGGGTCTCTGTGTGTTCAAGGCCCTACTAGGGAACAGAGCCAAGTATGGTTTCACATGCCTTTAATCCCGTACCAACCATAGAGACCTGGAGGTCTGTACAGACAGGAAGTGACAAGGAAGTGAGGTAGCTAGACTAAGATAGCCAATGAGAGGGCAGAACAGCAAGGCAATAAAAGCCTGGGCAGACAGGAAGTCGTGACATTTTTGAAGCTACAGTGTTGGTAAGGTAGGTTGGCTCGTGGCTCTCACTATTTCCCTGATCTAAGGCTCTGGTTATTTCATTTATAAGACAGTTTAGCAATTTGTCTTAGAGATGGAATAGAAGTAATACTAAGGAAATTAACATTAGTATCAACTCCTATCACAGTAAAAGTACTGATAACAGCTTCTTTGAAACATCTTCCAGGTAGAATTAAAAGAGTATAGGAAAGGTTGTGCTCAAAGGTTGACATGGAACTTTTAGTATGTACAGTATATAATATAAGTGCCATCCTTTTGATCTTCTCAATCTTTAGTTACTAATTACTACACTTGCTAACATTCTGATATCAGCTTCTTCTTTGTAACCCCTTTCAGATAGGACTAGAATGGCATAGGTCAAGGGTAGCCACACCTTATACAGTGACCCTGGTCCAATTAAGAGAGGAATGGTTAATGTCTGTGATATATATATTCTCCTCTTTGTCTTCTCCATATCTGGTTACTAATTGTCACACTTGCTAACATTCTGATTTCTACCAGGGCTGTGCTTCTTAACTCCCCAACCCCATTTTATAGATAAAATAAGATAATTGGCAAGTGAAGGCAAATGAATTAAGAATCTTCCAGATTCTGTGCAAGTATAACATGAGAAAGTATGAATAATTTGCTCTTAATACTTCACTGAAGTATGTCCTAGATCAGGAAAAGAAAATCTTTCCAACCCACAAACTAAACACAAAAAATTTCCTGAAGTCTTAAATTTTCTTTTGGTAAATCCCCATGAAAACACTCAAGCAATTATCTGTATTATAATGAATTCATCAGGATTTAGAATACATTTTTATAATTAATCCAAACACATCTAGCTATAAACATTGACTTACATACTTGTTGCTTCTTGCCAAGTATAAGGATAATCCATTCCCGTAGAAGGAAGATAGCGTTATGTGTAACTTCCCCTTATTGTTTGACCAAGGACAGCAAGACAGCCAAGAAAGGTGAGGGTCTGTAAACAGCCACACAGTCTTGTAACTGACATAGAATCAGTAGGCAGAAACAGGCCAGGAGCCTTCTTCTCTCCATAGCAGAACTTTCAGATGGTGTGATGTTTACTTCCTGCCCTTCTTAACTCACAGCTCCACAGGCTGCCACCATCTTGGGTTTAAAAAGGGAACAATGGGTTGAGAATAGAGAAGATGAAGCCAGTTCAGTGAGCCTCCCTATTGTGGAAAAAGGGAGATCCGTGCTTTCTCATTGTGTTCTACTGTTTCTGATTAAGACTAGAGGAGTTACATTGAGGAAGAATGTAAGAGCTAGTAAGAAGATAGGAAGAAGAGCCATGAAATGTCATCTCCTGGGATAGATGTAGCCATTACAATCATGAACTCATAGTAGCTACAGATGTCTGCTGCACTCTCTTTGCCAAGAACAGATACATCAACACAAGCAAGGATAGAAAATAGAACCCTACCCTTACTGATAAACTATTAGCTACTGATGGATTCAGGGAGTGACAAAGTGTCTTGAGTTGTGTGCCTACTGATGACCCACTTGAGTGTAATGGACACTTCCAAATAAATAATCACACAGTTGCACCTGTCTAAACCAAATGGATCACTAAGCAAAGCCAAAGTCATGACCCTTGGAAAGAGATAGGTAGGGGTAGGGGAGAGTTGTCCTAGATAAAAGGGAGATAGAGGGACTTGAGCAGAGAATAATCAGAACACATTATATTCTTATATTAAATGATCAAACAATAAAATTAATAAAAGTGCAGCAAAGAAAATTTTGGAGGATTTGAAGGTAGAGAGCTGAAAGTTAACCTGAATGAGTGCTATAATCTAACAAGGACTGCCAAAGAAGGGGAGGAGAAAAGAACAATAAACAAGGGCAAAGGTGACCACCGAAAGAATAAAGCAGAGCAAATAGGAAAATAAGCTGTCAGTTGATGGAAAGTCCTGAAGATGAATAGGTGCCTTCAGTGAGTTTTTGCTTCAGACAGCCTTTTAAATATGTGCTAGCTTAGTGTGGCCTAAATGGGGAATAAGGGCAGTGCATATCAATCCCTGTAAATGGCTCTGCTGTGTTAGTTGGTTGGCATCTGTCTTAGTCACTGTTCTATTGCTGTACAGAGACACCATGACCAAGGCAACTCTTATAAAAGAAAGTATTTGACTGGAGGCTGGTTTACACTTTCAGAGGTTTAGACCATTACCATTATAACTGGGATCATGGTCACACACATGACACTGGAGAAATGGAGAAATAGTTGAGAGATTTATGTCCTGATCCACAGGCAGGAACAGAGAGAGAGAGAGAGAGAGAGAGACAGAGAGAGACAGAGAGAGACAGAGAGAGAGAGACAGAGAGAGAGAGACAGAGAGAGAGAGAGAGAGACAGAGAGAGAGAGAGAGAGAGAGAGACAGAGAGAGAGAGACTGGCCTGGTATGGGCTTTTGAAACTTTAAAGCCTACCGCCATGATACATGCCCTCCAACATGAGCACACCTACTCCAACAAGGCCACAACTATATGAGCCTATGGGGGCTGTTCTTATTCAAACCACCACAGCATCTCTAAAGGTGCTAGACACACATTGTTTATTGACAGTTCTACTTGGGTTGGTGTTCTTTGCCTAGTTCTTTTGGGCTATCATTATTCAGCCATTGAACAGGAAATAACAGTAGGCAGATATGACTAAGGCCTTTGAAGTTCTTCACTGGAAAGGTGAGTCTTTACCACAACCTGGAAATTCAAAATTGCAACAAGCAAATGCAAAGTGAGTGCATAGGAATCCAGAGCCTGATTTTTTCCCATGTTGATTACGTCAAAAATGCGTACTTCAAATTTGTCTGAGTTCTAAGGCAAAACATGTTAGATTGATAGAATATGTATATAAAGGTTTAGTGTAGTTTTATCTGAGAAGAACAGGCCACTTAGGCTTTCTTAACATCCATATTTCAGATGACCCATGATCTTCTAAAATGGTTCATGATTGCCTGAGAAGTCTTTTATAAAACAATAATAACATTCTAGATGATGATTTGAAAAATTGGGGGAAAAGAATTTCCTTGTGGAGCTCTGGTTTAATACACTGCCTAAAGAAAAAAATATAATGGCAAATCTATGTCAACTGTAAAGTTTCAATTAACAATGTGCCTTAGGCATTTTTCACCATGATAAAACAGGACTAGAGAAAGCAAAAACTTACCATGTCTTGCAATGAAAAAAAAATAGTTGTTAGATGCAAAATACAAATTTCCTAGCTGAAGTCTTAAAACTGCTGCCAGTCTTTTGCATATCCAAGTAAAATATTTTTTTAATACTGTAGCCAAGACCTTGGCAGTAGATGATCTAAGGCCACAATGTTAAGTACCTGTTTTCAAATTCAAGCTTTACAAGTTATTACACTTGACCTTGAATAAGTGCTCAAATATTACTAGCTTTGAGTTACTTTTCTGTACTTAAAAAAAAAGAATTAAAAAACATATCTACTGGGTCATTTATTATGAGTCATACATAAAACACTTATAAAGGGAATACTGTATTAGAGATATCATTCCTTTATTGTTATCATCATTATTACCAGCATGGTGGTCCTATCATATTGTGAGTTAAATCCCTGAATAGTTATTATTTTAATATCCTTTTGTTTGTTTGTTTGTTTTATTGGTTTTTACAGATAGGGTTTCTTTGTATAACATCTCTGGCTGTCCTGGAACTTGCTTTGTCCTCAAACTCACAGAGCTCCACCACCTCTACCTGGCCATTTTAATATTCTTACTCATGAGTTAAAGGTGTTCAGTTGATAACTGATAGTATGGAGAAAGGCTATGGCCATTAAATACCATGTTACTTAATAAGAGTAACCTGTATTGAGTTCAAAATTCCCTAATTGTAAAAACAAGTGACGTAGTATTCATGTGCAAATATACACACACCTTACTCATTTTCATTTTAGAAGTCTTAATATTTAACCCCAAAATTGATAGATTCTTGTTGAGAGCCAGAGAAAAATTTTTATTTGAGATAATTTGTCTATAACTGGTAGGTGACTCTAGAATTATTCTGGTCTGTCACCTTAGCAACATCTCTATCAGACATTGTACTCATTTCTTATAGTGCTCCTGCCACAGATGTTTGTTTCACAACATGGACCAGTAGAATCCTGTATCCTAACAATCTACATAATAGCAAACAAAATGCTCAAGGAACATCTGAGATTAATATCAGAGGAGCAATGTCAAATCCAATGGAGGGGCCATGTCTCAGAATGTATGCATGGATCACAGTTAGAGTAAGGTCAGCTTAATGTACAAATACAGCATCTTTTAAAAGGAATGGGCAAACTCATATTCAAAGTAAAAGAAGACTGTAATCCTCTTTCTGGGGGGGG
>CABHPH010119322.1:0-14875 GCA_902168325.1 Peromyscus nudipes
TACTGTGTAGAATTCACTATATAGACCAGGCTGGCCTTGAACTCACAGAGATCCACCTGCCTCTGCCTTCCAAGTGCAAGCAATTTTACGATTTGTTTTTATTTTTATTATTTATGTGTGTAAGTCTGTGCATGTGTGTACAGGTGCCTGTGGGGGCCACAAGAAGGCACTGCCTTGGTTCCTGTGAAACTGGGGTGATTGTGAGCCACCTGATGGGGGTGCTGGGAATTGAACCCTGGACCTTCTGGAAGAGCAGCAAGCACTTCCTGCCGAAACGTCTCTCTAATCCCAGACTCCCTCCCTTCCTTCCTTCTCCTTTAAATGAAAAACCGGGCTGGGATGGCGGCTCAGTCAGTGAGGTCCACTAGCACCTGTGTAAAGCTGGATGGGGGCCCAGAGATGGCTCAGTGGTTAAGAGCACTGTTGCTCTCCCGAGGACCCGGGTTCTATTCTCAGCACCCACAGGGCAGCTCACAACTCTAGTTCCGGGGATCAGACAACCTCCTCGCATCTCTGCAGACACCAGGCACTCAATGCATAGTGTAGGCAAACGATCAGATACATAGTGAATAGAAACAATTTAAAAAGAAAAAGATAAAGTTACCGGGTGGGCTCAGAAGTAGACAGTGAGCAGCTGCCCTGCCTGCCCCCTGCCCCCACCCTGCCCGCCCCCTGCTTATTTCAGCCCTCTGTCTCTGTGTGAGCCCTATTACAGGAGTTATTGTTCTTAGTGGCCTGTGGCAGAAGAAGCAGGTGAGGTGGGATTTCTGGGGCCGCCTTGAGTTGGGCTGCCTTCGTCCAGGGAAGGAAGAGTGATCCAATGATCTTGCAGCCCCGGGCTGTAGGGACAGGGGTGGCGGTGGGGAGAACCTTAGGGAGTGGACGGTAAGAAAACCTTGGGGTGTGCTGCAGCTTCAGATTTTCACTCTGGGATTTTCCTATAGGGTCAGGTGACTCTTTGTGAAGTTGTCCAGGTTCCTAATAGCAACACAGGAAATGGATTTTAATCTCTCCGCTTGCTGCTCCGTTTGGGGGCTGTTTAATGATGTGGCTTCAGCAATAGCAGTATGGGCCAGGTGGGAGTGTGCCTAATGAATATGTCACTTATTTTTAAAATGCATGTTTATGATTTATTGTGTTTTTTTATGGAATGGGACAAAGGGTAAATGATTTATGTGCCTGCTTCTAAGTTGGTGCTCTTGTGGGTAACTATTGAGCATGTTTGGGATTCTAGAAAAAACATTAGTCCTTAACTGTTATGGAAAGCATGGACTGATTTTTGTTTTTGTTTTTTTTGGGGGGGAGGGGTTGAGACAGGGTGTCTCTGTACCCCTGGCTGTCTTGGAACTCGCTCTGTAGACCAGGCTGGTCTTGAACTCACAGCATGGACTGTTTATGGTACACTTGAGTGATTTTTTTTTTTGCAACAGGGTTTCTCTGTGTAGCTTTGCGCCTTTCCTGGAACTCACTCTGTAGCCCAGGCTGGCCTCGAACTCACTGAGATCCACCTGGCTCTGCCTCCCGAGTGCTGGGATTAAAGGCGTACAGCACGACCACCCGGCTATCCCAGGGAGTGTTTTTATTTACTTTTTTTTTAGTTTATTTATTTTTGAATTTTGTGTGTATGTGTGTTCCACCTGCATGTATGTGTGAGCATCACATACATGCCTGGTACCCACTGAGGTCAGACAGATAGTTGTAAGCTGCCGTGTGGGTGCTGAGAGTCAAACCTGGGACAAGTGCTTTTAACAGTTGAGCCATCTCTCCAGCCCCTTATTTGCCGGAGACCTGCTCCAGTGGGGTTCAGGTCCCAAAGGAGGCGTGGAGTTGAGGGGTGGGGCATGCAGATGACTGACCGGATCTGAGGGTGAATCGGGATGACTGCTCATTTATTGAAGAAAGGCTACACCTTTTATACTCTGTAATTGTACAATAGTCTAGCCACAGGCAAGCTTGAAAGCAGATTGACTCAATGATTTAGGCCCGAAAGCGGCCATTAACTTCATTACAGCATTTTTCCTGAGGCAAAAGCTCGGAAGTTCAGCGAGTACGTAAATGCCTATTGCTCTCAAAGGGTCACACCTCCCTCTTTGGAATCTGAACCTGCTGGAGCTGGACTCCAGCACTTATTTTTCATTTTAAAGAATGTGTGTGTATGTGTGTGTGTGTGTATGTGTGTATGTATGTATGCATGCATGTATGTATGTATGCATGCATGCATGCATGTATGTATGTTTTAAGACAGTTTCATGTAGCCCAGGCTGGCCTCAGACTTGCTATGTAGCTAAGGATGGCCTGGAACTCCTCATCCTCCTGCCTCTGCCTCCCGAGTGCTAGGATTATAGACCCCACCATGCTTGTTTCAGGGAATACTTTGGAAAGAATTTTCAGCCAGGTGATGGTGGCGCACGCCTTTAATTCCAGCACTCAGGAGGCAGAGGCAGGCGGATCTCTGTGAGTTCAAGGCCAGCCTGGTCTACAAAGTGAGTTCCAGGACAGCCAGGCTACACAGAGGGGGGAAGAAAAAAGGAGAATTTTTAGTCACTGATCCCAGAGGTTCTCAGGTATTAAGAAATACCTGAGGGGGAACTCGAGAGATCTCCAGCATCCACATAAAGGGCAGCAGGCATCTCTTACCTCAGCGCTTTCTCTAGTGCGTCACTGGCTCCAGGCTTTGGCTTTACCTGTTAGTGGACTTTGTATCTAGAGAGTGGGGACAGAGCCAGAGCCCTTAAGGTGTGAAGCACAGGTCAGACCTGAGCGGTGAGATGATTAAGTCTTATCGGATGGGTCTCCCATTTAGCTCAGGCTGTTTGTTCTTTTGGGAAAATGCTGAATTCCACCAAACAGCTTAAAAATCCGTTCCCTATTCTCCAGTGCATGTACAAGGCTGAGTCTTGGTAAGTGGCTTGCTCTGTCAGAAAGGATGAAATTTACCTTTTGCTAGCAAAGCTTAAAAAATAATTTCCAGGGGCCTGGAGAGTTGACTGAGGGGTTAAGAGCACTGGTTGCTCTTGCAGAGGACCTGGGTTTGATTCCCTGTACCCACATGATGGCTAACAGCCACCTGTAACACCAGTCACAGGGGATCTGATGCCTTCTAGCCTCCAAGGATGCTGCATGCATGTGGTCCACAGACATACATGCAGACAAGCAACCACACACATAAAATAAAAAAAAAAAATTCCAGGCACGGTATATACTGTGGAGGATACAAAATTAGTATATGACAGTGTCACTATGGAAGAAAGGCAGATCAGGCTAATATGTAAGAATCAGCAGGCCAGGAACCCCGCTCCGTTATTCCTTGTACCGTGTTCAGAGTGTCCCTTGAGCAGACTGTCACGCCTCCTTTAGCTCTTCGCGTAGCCTTAAATTTGCATCCCTTAATATTAGAGATGATAACTTGACTTTCTGGTTGTTCAAAATACAGGTAGCAGGACGTGGTGGTGCACTTCTTTAATCCCAGCAATTGAGAGGAAGAAGCAAGTGGGTTTCTGTGAGTTCAGCGCCAGCCTGGTCTACATAATGAGTTCTAGGACTACAGAGAGACTGTCTCAATTCACCCCCTCCCCCCTCCCCCCCAATTAGGTAAATCCGTATAGCTTTAGAGAACAATTTTCCTAACCACCTGTGGACCTTTTTCTGAGGACCTAAGGAGCTGGCCCTGAAGGTCCTGCATTTTCAGGATGTGGCCCTGGCTTGTTTCACATCTGTCTTGGGGAAGCTGGTCTCCTTTGGTTTCAGTACCCGAATCAGGAGAACTCTGCCCGGTGGAAGTGCAGTGCCAGAGTTGTCTGTTTTCCATAGCACCATTCAAGGTTCAAGGATAGAAGAAAAAATCATTTTATTGTTTACCGTGCAGTTGGAAAGTAAATGTGAGAGTTTCAAAAATTGTTACATCTATTAAAATCTCCATAACCTAAGGGAAAAAAAAATTGCTGAGACAGCGCTCTGGGCATCGCCAAAGGGTTTGTGCAAAGCGCGGGAACTCTGGTGTCCGCTGAGTTCTCCTTGAGACCCACCGCACCCATCCACACCAGCTCTCTTTCTTCTGGTCCTTGAGAACACCAAGTGTGGTGCATGCGCTTTACATCCCCTGCCTAGAGCAGTGTTCCTGAACGTCGGCTTCAGCCAGTGTCTCCTTGTCCTGCGGGGCTTAGTTCAGATGCCACCATCCCATGCGCTTCCCCAGCTCTACCTAAGTCTTTGTCCTCTTTTTCTGTTGTAATAAATATCCCTGTAAAGCTTGTTACTCTTTAAATTCTAATTTTATTTGATAATGAGAATGTAAAATCTTTGTTGTTCTGTAGTTTCATAAAATGTGCACACACATATAAAGTGTACATATTTATGTATATGTGTGTGTGTGTGTGTATATATATATATATATATATATATATTCACTACCACCCCTACATTCCACACTTTAACTGTTCTGGAAATTGTCTCCAGTTATCTCTGAATACAGCCACGCTTCCACTCTCATCTTTTCTTCATGAGCATTTTGTTATTTTCCATTTCCATGTTTTTTCCTAGTTGAGAAAAGCACACTTTGCTGGGTAATTTTCTCAGATCTGCTCCCTGGGTTATTAATTCTCTTTTTAACTTTGTCAAATCTCTGTGTAACCCATCTATTGAGGATTTTTTTTATTATATTTACTTATTTATTGTATGTGGGTAGGAAGCCTGCATGTAGAGGTCAGAGGTCATCTCTGGTTCCCCAACACTGGGATTACAAGCGCATTCCTCTTGTGTCTGGTGGGTCTGCGGATTGCACTCAGGTTCTCATTTTTGCAAGGTACTCTTCCTGCTCAGCTGGCTCCTTACACTCCTTCCTTCCTTCCCTGCTTCTCGCCTCGCTCCTTTCTTTCCTCTTTCCTTCCCTCCCTTTCATTTTTTCCTTCTGTCTTTTCCCTATATAGGGCCTTACCCTGTACCTCAGGCTAGTTTTGAACTCATGGTGATTCTCCTGCCTCAGCTTCCTGAGTTCTGGGATTAGAGGTGTAAGTGACCACACCTGGCTGAAACCGCTTGTGTCTTATCTGAACACTATTATCATAAGTTGTTTTTCCTTCCAGCTGGTCTTACCCTATTATTTGTTGGATTTTCCAAGTCTTGTTTATGATGGATGGTGTTTTTATATATTGTGTATTTTACCTGTAAACCCATCTTCAATAGAGCTTTATTTATGGGATTCCTTACCATGTGTCTTAAGTCAGGCTTTCTGCGGCTGTGATGAAGCATCATGACCGAAAGCAACTTGGGGAAGAAAGGGTTTATTTCAGCTCACAGCTCCACATCACAGTCCATCACAGAAGGAAGTTAGGGTGGGAATCCTGAGACAGGAAGTGATGATGCAGAAGCAGTGGAGGGTGCTGCTTACTGGCTTGCTCCCATGGCTTGCTCACCCTGCCTTCCTACAGCATTCAGGACACCCAGCCCGGGGGTGGCGATGCTCACAGTGAGTTGGACACATTAGTCAGCAATCAGGATGATGCACTACAGTCTTGCACACAGACCAATCTGATGGCAACGTTTTCTGGACTTGACTTCCAAAATGACTCTAGCTTATGTCAAGTTGACATAAAACTAGCCAGCACAACTGACTCCTTGTCACCTTGACACACAGACACATCACGTTCTACTAGAACCCTTTTTTCTCTTTTGTCCCCAAGATGACATGTTAACATCACAATATAAAACACTGTCCTTCTGAGTGAGACTTCTTTGGGGTTTTATATTTCTTCTGCAAGATAGCTGGTGCTAGCCTGGTAACTCTCCCTTGCAACCCATCAGAAGTCAATTCTCTCTTTCTACCATGTAGATCCTGGGGATTAACTCAGGTTGTCAGGCTTGGCAGCAAGCTCCTTTATCCATTGAGCAATCTGGCCAGCCCAAGGACACTTTTTTTCCAGAGACAGTCTCACTATGTAACTGGTCTCATGACTCTCCTTCCTCCTGTTCCTGACTGCTGGGATTCTGTAAACACCACCATGCTTGACTCTGAAACCATTTTTTTATTACATTTTTAGTTTGAAGATTTTTTTTTTTAGGCAAGTCAAGTCTTATGTTAATTTGAGGGAAGGCCCCATGATCATGGATTTTTAGAGGAAATTTCCCCCTTCCCCATTCAGA
This sequence comes from Peromyscus nudipes, assembly GCA_902168325.1. NCBI lineage: Eukaryota > Metazoa > Chordata > Mammalia > Rodentia > Cricetidae > Peromyscus > Peromyscus nudipes. Next base: position 6,139 of record CABHPH010119322.1, read on the forward strand.
TCTAATGGCTCTTTTATTTTTTCTGATCTGTATTTCCCCTTTGAGGGTCCTATCTTTTGTGATTTGTTTGTTTTAAAGATTTATTTATTATGTATACAGTGTTCTTTCTGCATGTGTGCCTGCACACCAGAAGAGGGCACCAGATCTCATTACAGATGGTTGTGAGCCACCATGTGGTTGCTGGGAATTGAACTCAGGACCTCTGGAAGAGCAGCCAGTACTCTTAACCGCTGAGCCATCTCTCCAGCCCTGTTTGTTTTGTTTTAGACAGGGTCTTGCTTGTAGCCTTGCCTATCCTGGAACTTGCTATGTAGACTATACTGGTCTTGAACACCCAGAGCTTCACCTGCTTGTGCCTCCTGAGTTCTGGGATTAAAAGAGTCTACCACCATGCTCAGTGGGTCTCATCTTTGTATGTTGGGTCTCAATTCCATCTCCCTGTTTCAGAGTGACCCCAGATCATCAGATAACCCACTTGGCAGGGCAACCGGAAAGGTCTGGCCTCTTTTCTGAGTGTGATTTCTACTTTGCCTCTGTAATTTTCGGTTCCTGGAGCTCTTCCTTGCAGGCTCAGTATCTAGTTAAACCGCTGTTGTTATGTAGCCAGTGCTTCATAGTAGAACTTTTGCCTGCCTGTCCTTATTGTCCTGCTCGTGCCTCACCCCACACATCGCCGGGCATATGATTAATGTGAAGAGCATTCAGTGCATAGCTAAGTGATCTTAGGGGGGTGGAGGAGGCTGGACATTTCTACTAGAAGTTCGTTCTCTCTGTATGGAGAGCCAGAAGTGGGCACTCCTGTGTCATTCACAGCAGACAGCCAAGAGAGCTGGTGTCCTGTATACTTTAACATCCAGTAAAGGACTTTGATTTTCCTGTTTTTCACTCTTAACCTTTAAAATTTCAGTATTTTCCTAAGGATGTGAAGATGACGTTGGCATCAGCCAGTTGCTTCCAGGGATTTCCAGCCCCATAAATTGGCAAATTAAAACCATGCCTGAAGAACCATTACTGCCCAGTGTCTCTTTCTATGCTGGCACTGAGAAAGTTCTCATGTTGATTAAATTGACCTTTACAGTGGCGCAGCTAAGAATAGCAACTACAAGATGTGGAAACTGTTAAGGACATCGTTAGTCCCACAGTTCATGCTGCCACTAAAGAAATGAGATAATTTTTTGCATATGTGCAAAAGACGTACTGTTCAGCCTTTTCCCATCGGTAAGAATGTGCTCACCAGTCTCTGTGTTAGCCTTGATTGTTTCTTCTTTTTGCTACTCTGTTTTGTTTGGTGTCTCTTAGAGCTGATCACAGCGTGTGTTGCCAGGGCTGTACACATGGCCCTGGGACAGAGATTGTTCATTCACTGCTGCCATTCTTAAGGTGAAGACCTCGGTGTAACAGCACTTTCTAAAAATTGTGTGTGGGTGTTATGCCTACATGCGTGCCTGTGCACCATGTGTGTGCAGTGCCCATGGAGGCCAGAAGGGGGCGTTGGATCTCCTGGCACTGGAATTACAGATGGTTGTGAGCCACTATGTGGATGCTGGGAATTGAACCCCTGTCCTCTGGAAGAGCAGCCAGTGCTCTTAACCTCAGAGCCTTCTCTCCAGCCCCAAGAGCACGTAGGTTTTGCAGTTCCTTTTTGATATGTTCTATGTCTTCTTAACCTTGTTTTTCCTTTTCTTTCCTATATGGACTTTTAGATGCCTTTCTAGGAGAGGGTGTCTGCAGATTCTTGCTCTTTCGTTTTTGTCACTCTGTGTGTGTGTGTGTGTGTGTGTGTGTGTGTGTGTGTGCGCGTGTGTGTCTGTCTGTCTGTCTGTCTTACCCCCTCTCTTTGATATTTTATTTTTATATGTATGGATTTTGCCTGAATGTATGTCTGCGCACCATGTGCCTACAGTACCCGAGGAGGTTGAAGGTAACTTTTAAAATGTCAGTCTGGCCTATCTTCTCCCTGCATTGTTAGGGTTTGGCTCACCTAATCTCCCGACTTCTGTCATCTCCTAGCCAAAGAAGTTTGCTGATAGCATTTTTGTTCTGGAACATTCTTCTCATGCCTTTTCTGTAGCTACACTTTCTAATCATCCTCTTCGTCCTGAGTGACGCTCACCTTCCTCCCAGAAGCTGTCTAGACTGTCTCGATTTGGCCTCCCTTCTGCACGCGGCACTGATGGTGCGCCTGTGTCGTTATTCCATCGCCTTTTATTAGACTACGTGCTATGGGAGGGCTGGCTCAGCTGCCCATGTGCTCCCCACCCAGCTCAAGGCTGTCAGTAAATGCTGCAGAAAGGAACGAGGGCCTTGCACATTCTGCAGAAAGGAACTGGGGCCTTGCACGCATTCCATTCCTCACTGGGGTGAACTTCTGTTCTGCTCCCTGATGTGCCAGAGTGTGCCATGTTGAGCTCAGAAGGGAGGAGCCCCAGCATGTAACCCCTTCCCACTGCTTGGTGTAGATGAGGTACACTGTTCCAAGTAGAAGTCTACAAGAGCTGGGCCGTCACCATTTCCGTCAAAGACGAGTCCTTCAGACTTGTTTGGCTTGAGACTTTCATTGAAGCAGCTAAGAATGGACAAGTAGCAGAAGTAGCTTACACAGGGAGGCCTAATGATGAAAAGCTCAGGATCTGGAGTCGCACGAGCTTGATGGGTTCACTTCCTTACTTTGTGGCTTTGGGCCCTCAGTTCCCTGTCCCTGCTTACTTCATAGTTCCTTTGAAGTCTCAATAAGGAGCGGGCGGAAAGCTTTAGAACAGCGCTGGCACCTGACAGTGTTTGCCACAGCAGTTACGATTCCCCTCAGCCTGCCCTGCCTTTGTGATGTCCTGGGATGGGAACGAGGGATCGCGGAGAGCAAGGTTCCGACCCTCAAGAAAATCACAGTCCGTTCTCCAGTTTACTCTCTGGAAAAGGGAATGAGAGAGAGAGGTTTACCATTCAGGCCTGGGCCTATACAGTACGTGTGTGCTGTGCTTGACGAGGCCTGGGAGAAAAGCGTGGAGCGTCATGGAGAGTGCTGGGAATTTTTCATATTAGACCTTCCCATTGTGTGCTCTCTAGTTTCCCTTGTATGTGAAGCGCCCCCCCAGGCCACAGCAGGCTGTCCTGTTTTTATTGATGCCAGAGGAGGACAGAGTGTTGTTTGGATGGTCCTCCATGCCTAGCAGGAATCATGGCTCACAGAATAATGCTAATAGTAGCAGCATGGGAAAACCAACTTTCCAAGGCTGCACATTAAATAAACCTCATGCAGGAATGGGGCTTTGGACGCAGACCCAACTCACTTTTAACTACTTGAGCTCTGTGGGTGCTGAGCTTTGAACCCCCTCTCAGTGGTGGTCTCTAGCTGGGCTGCTGCTTGGGGAGGGGTAGAGGAGCACCGGGCAGTGTTTCACACCATTCTTAGAGGCTGTTGGCTTGAGTGAGAGGAGCCATGGATTTTATGAACTCTTACATTGGCTTGTGGATGCTCTGTTGGAGGTGGGATGAGGCAGTGGGTTTGAAGAAAACCAGATAGAGTCTACACTTAGCATGCACCAGACCTTGAGTTTCATCCCCAGCACCCAAACCAACCAAGCAAAAAACCTGAAGATTGAAGATGTTACGGATCGTGTTAACTGGCCCTAGGGCAATCGAGTCACTTGCCCAAAGTCTTGTTCCTCTGCGGTAGCAGGACTGAGGCAGAACCTGAGCCTGCCACGTTTCTTTCCTACCGCAGGTCTGGCTGGAGGAGCCCACTTCTCATCCCAGCCATCCTTCTCACATCTTCCTCCGAGCCCACCCCCGTCTTCATCACTACCTGCCTCCTTTCCTTTCCCATGCTGCAGAGGGGCAATTCCCAAGAACAAGACTAGCGCAGACTGCAGGAGTCCCGCCTTTGGGGATGAAGAGGGGTGTGTGGGTGGGGGGTGAGCAGTCCAGCTTAAAGCGGGTTTGAGGAACTGGGTTAAGGGGTGCCAGGACAGCTAGCCAAGCAGCAAGGCAGAGTGGGGTCCTGTTTCTAACAGGAGCATGGAAGGGCCAAGAGCAGAGCGGACAGCGGTGGGTCATGAGGATATTACTTGTTTAGATTTCAAGTGTGTGTGTTGCAAAGGTCATGTAGGACCAGTTGGCCGCCTTTGCCTCATCTGGTGGAATTTCCCCAGACAGAAGGATCACTGAATTTATTTGCTGGGGTAGAGGAAGCATGGCCTGTTTTAAAAGTACACGACTACTTTGAACTTGCTTTTGCAAACTAGTGCCAAAAGAATGGCATTGGTAGGGCTTGGTGAGCTTAGAGAGACTTGATATCCTTATGAAAGGAGTGGTTTGCTCTGCAGCCCGAGTGGCTGGGTCTGGAGGACGCAGCAAGCACAGCTCTGCTGTCTCCGCATGCACCCTGCCTCTGAAGGAGCCTCCAATCGGACAGCCGCCTGCTAGACAGTGCTCTGCTTTCGCTGGGCTCGGGAACACGAGAATAAAGAACTCCACAACACTGGGAGACTCGCTCGCTGTCAGCGTTTACTGCCCTTCCGCGTGTCTCCTGAGCTGGTTTTCCTGGGGCGTAAGAGTTCTTTTTTAGAATTAATTTTTTTCTTCATTACTGTGTGTGTGAGTGTGCACATGTTATGGCACACATCAGAGGCCAACTTTCGGGAGTGGGTGCTCTCCTTCCATTGTGGGTTTCAGGGGATCAAACTTAGGTTGTGAGTTTGTTCGCCGTTTACCCACTGACTCAGTTTACCCATTGAGTCACCTCGCTGGCCTGGATAGGAGACTTTAAAGAGTCATGGAAGCCCCGAGGGTGTGTGGTAGAAATGTGCACCGAGGAAGGATCTGGTATACAGTTCTGCCCTTTCTCCTGTCTCTCTGTAGCTGTAGGTCCCTCCTCTAGCTGCCTGGCTTCTAGACGCTCACGGGTGCTTTGTGTAAGTGTGAAGCCAGTGTAGGTAAGGCTAGAGCCGACCACGTGACTTGAGTTTCCCCTGGCAGCCGTCTGCCGGGATGTACGCCAATGGGCGGGGCAGTAGATGCAGATGGAACCTTTGGGTTGAGTTTCTTTGCTTGGGCAGGGTTTTCCTTCGTAACTTTGAGCTTGTTAAAGATAGGAACAATGTTTCCTTTATCTCTGCGTCCCATTTACCCAAGATGGTGCTTGTCACAGACTGATTATAGTAAATGAAACACTGAAAGCCAGATATGGCAGGTGACGTGTGTATAAGTTTCACCATACATGTGTGAAGTTGCTCAAAATATTTATTAGCTGAGGCTAAGGTTGGTTAGTATATTTCATTTGTGTGTGTGTGTATGTGTGTTTGTGCGTGTGCGCACATATGTGTGATATGTGTGTACCAGTTAGTGTGTCTGTGCACATGTGTGCATGTGAAGGCCAGAGGCTGACATTAATATCTTTCTCAGTTGCACTCCACTTCATTTTCTTAATATGTGATTTATTTATTGTTCACTGGTGTTTTGATGTATGTATGTCTGTGGGAGGGTGTCAGAAGCCCTGGAACTGGAGTTACAGACAGGTGTGAGCTGCCATGTGGATGCTGGGAATTGAATCCTCTAGAAGAACAAGCCAGTGCTCTTAACCACTGAGCCACCCATCCCTCCAGTCCCTCCACTTCATGTTTTGAGATGAGCGCTCACTGAACCTGGAGTTCACCGAATCAGCTGGGCTGGCTAGTTGGCAGGGCTCTTCTTGTCTCCATCAGGTCCTCTGTCTGTGAGCCACTCCTCCCTCTTACACCCCCTACCATGTTGCTGGAATTACAGATGTGCACCACCACGCCCGCATTTTTATGTGGGTGCTGGGATCCAAACTTAGTTCCTGATGCTTACGCAGCAAGCACATTTTACCAGCGAGCTTTCTCTAGCCTCTGCCTCTCTTTGACACAGATCCTTACCCTGTATCCTAGGCTGGCTTGGACTCCACTCACTGTGAAGCCCAGGTTGGTCTTGAGCTCAAAGCAGTCCTCCTGCCTCAGCCTCCAGAATTTTAGGCTTACCCATGTAGCCACCATGCCTGGTTGGTATTTCGTATCTTTAGTGGGAAATATAGTTTAAGAATGTTCATCCCGTCCTCATCCACCAGTGTTATGAACAGAATTGGGCAAAGTGCTACGTGGTTGCTCAGCAGTGCCCTTTATGTAGCTGCCCTGACGAGGGACATTATGAGTCCTGGATCAAGTCAAGACTTTCAAGAGATCATTCAGTAAGTAAAAGTGCTCTAGTAAATTGAAATTGGACTAGGCCACCCGTATAGGTTCGCCACCTTTTCCCAAGAGTGAAGACTCGGAGGGGAAGGTTTTGTGGTTTTGCTTATCTGTTTGTTCAGGGTTTTGTTTTGGTGTTCATCTGTGGCAGGGTCATGTGTAGCCCAGGGTGATCTTAACTTCTGATCTTCCTATCCCCGCCCCTAAGTTCTGGGATGGCAGCTGTGCACCATCATGTTGTTTTAACTTCGGCACAGTGGCTGCGCCTTAATCTACTGCTATTTCAGCCAGCGATTTCGACTCTGCAGGTACCGGCCTGCTTCTCTGGCAGCAGCCCGGCAACTCAGGCTGGTGGGAATTCTGTTCCCGTAGGTACTGGCTCGGTCACTGCCGCTAACTTTCTATTGTTCTGTTTATAAATAAGACTCAAGATTCCGAGGCTGGGGTGAAAACCAGCTAGCTCAGAGAGGCTGAGTAGCAACTAGTTACCCTTCTCTCCTTGCTGGCATCTTCAAAAGAGAGCATCCTTCCACTCCGCCAAACAGAAAAAAGCCATGCCACTCCAGATCCTCCCCTACTACTTTGGGGGCATCTCTCTGTCTCTCCCAGACTCCCTCTGATGCTCTGTGATTACTTTCTGTCAGCTAGTTGCTAATGCAGCCTCTGACCCAAGGTTAAATTTTATTTAATTAACGCAAATGCAGACTTGGGGTTCACAGTGTGACGGGTTTGAACACGTGGTTTCGTGCATCCTAGGCAAGTCTTCTGCCAGCTGAGCTCCATTCCCAACCCGTGTTTTGCTTTCCAGCCATCTTTTGAATCTTACTGTTAACAGCCTGGGAGGGACGTTGGAAGGGAGATTGGAATGACTGACTAGATGGTAATTCTAGAGTCCTGTTTGCATTCAATATTCCGGAAAGTTTTACAGAAAGTGATTTCATTTACTGTTCGTCACAGGAGGATCGTCACCTTCCTAGCAACTGAGTTTGACACTAAACATGAACTGTTTCTCTTTGGACGTAGATAGAGTACGCACCCCCCTTGCCTCCCACGCCTCACCCCCGTCCTGTCTGAGGGGAGCCTCACTGTTTACCATGTGGCTATGTGTCATGACCCTGTCCTAATAAGTAAACCTTTGTTTTTCTAAATTCTGCTATGGTTGGGTGGTTCTTTTTATCTTGTTTCCTTAATAGGATAAACCGCGGTGCTGTATGGGGGACAGACAGACAGATGTCCAGATGGAGGAGGTGGGTGAGAAGGCAGTGGGTACACGCCGTGGTGTAATGTGCTCTGTTGTTTCTTGGTTCTGTAGGATAAGGAAGCCTGTGTGGGCACCAACAATCAGAGCTACATCTGTGACACGGGACATTGCTGTGGACACTCTCAGTGCTGCAACTACTACTATGAACTCTGGTGTAAGTCCTTGCCCAGGGGGTTCTTGGCATCCCAGGGTCCCGGTTACTGCCTCTGCTCCTTGGGAAACGGCGGGCTGGCCAGCCTTTTCTGATTCTCTTGGGGACAGTGTTGGTGAGTAGAATCTGGTTCCGGGTTACGGAAGTGATTCCTTTCTAGAGGAGGCGGGCTTGGGTACCCTCTTGGGCACCGTGGGCTGACGACGGGGATGCAGTCTGCCTCTGTGGAGGTCAAGGTTGTTATACAGAGCTTCTGCTAAACACACTTTGTACCCTGATCTTTTTAGAACTCAGATGAGATGGTGCTGGCTGACAGGCAGAGTGGGAGGATGGGAGTCCTGAGGGCAGAGCCGTCTCAGGTGACCGACACTGCCGTGGTTCCCACAGCTGTTTCTCAAAAGAAGCAACTGTGGACTCTTTGCCCAGACGATTCCGATCCCTCATTGTGCTCGCTATAAAATCAGATGTTGAAGTGGCTTGTCAAACCTGCCCCCGATCTACTGTCCCTGATGGGCCTTTCTCTGTCCTCACCCTCTCCTCCCAGTCAGTGACAGGGGAGGGAAACAGCTAGGACCGGTATTTGACCTGGCAAGGAAATCAGACTCCTGGCTGGGAAGTCTCTCTCCCTGCGAAGTGCAATGGTCTTTGAAAGCCAGCATGGGTGGGTCCTTCAAATAGGACCTCTTCCTCACCGGATCTACAGGAGTTCAGTGCAGGAAAGGACAGGGCTTCGCGATCCCGTCAAGCCTCGTGTATATAAGCCAAAGGAGGGTAGAGAGGCGCTATTTTAGAAGGGTGGGGCTGAGAGACTGACTATGGAACACCGAGTGCCAGGCAGGTGGACTCGCTATGTTTAAATGTTTTAAAATGCAGATAACCACAGGGTTCAAATTCTCCCTCCCACCCCTTGTCAAAACAAAAGGCCTAGTTGGGCTGCCAAAAAGCACAGAGCTCCAGTTTGTTTTTCTGGGGCCCGGGCCCAGCCGGCACCACTTACGAAAAGGAGCGGAGTAACAGTGGCCCCATCTGAGATCGACAGAGCCTCCTGGGCGGTGGGGGAGAGCAGACGCTGTCACCACCAAAATTGGGTCACCAGAGCCAGGGCCAAGAGGTGGGCCAGTGGCA
>CABHPH010119327.1:0-17246 GCA_902168325.1 Peromyscus nudipes
TATAGAAATTAATATTTAAGGATGTTTATTTGTGTGATGGAGGGGATATTCTCTTGGTGTATTTTCTTCACAAATGTCTTGGTACACACTTTTAAAAATCACTTAGCAGCAGACATTTCTTTAAACAACAGTAGGCAGGAGATGAGTAATCTATTAAGGGAAAAATGGCATTTTAATTTGTTATAACTATGTATTATTCCTATTTTAAATTGGCCCATCTTTATAAATGAATTCAAAATGACAAACCTGAAAGCATTTGGAAAGAGACGTTCGCACAAGGAAGTCTCTGTAAGTTTTGGTTTGTCAGCTGTGGAGAAGAAGTAAGTCCAGTTAAGTGGCACATAGGGTAATTGTCTTCTGAGTCATGGGTGTCTAAGCTTCACCAGTACCCTCTTCAACTTTTGACACTGGAGTGCTGTATGTAGTACCCATGACCACAGGCTGAATGAACACCAGAATTCACATATCCAGTGTGGGACAGACGTGTTGGCAGTGGAGAGGAAAGGCTTTTTCAGGAGCAGAAATTAACATGACATCCCCACCAAAGGAACTCAGCAGCAAACGGGAGACATGGGGGTACATGAGAGGGGTGTTTCCTTACGCAGAAAATCTACGAGGAGAGAATAATATTAAAAGTTTCTTCATGATTTTTGGCAATTTGTTCCCTAGCTTCCTTCTTAGCTAAATGTTTATTTTGATGGTTGGGACATCCCGGTGATGGATCAGCACTCAGAAGCCAGAGTATTCAGTTGCATTTAAGATTCTCCCAGAGAAAGCAGGTATTTTTATGAGGAACAAAGGCAACATTGTATCTGTAACTGCATCAGGATTTTATGGCCTTTGACAAAGACTCAAAGTAACAGTTATAAACCCACTCCAGCACAGACAAAGAAATTCAGGAGGAACATGCCTTCACGGGGATATTCAGTTCAGCTCTTCTCTCTTAGGGATTTTGGAGTTCTTAGAAGAAAATGAGTTTTCACATTGTGAAGTCCTACTTTGTGTTTTCTGAGCTCTTTGTTAAAGTTCTGACCATAGTACCTGGCCAATTTTATTGGTCATCATAAAAAACTAAATACACAGGTAAGATACTAATATAAAGCCTGGGACACAACTGCTTTCTACAGGCAGCAGTTATGTAAACATTTGTGTTTCTGTGGAAATGAAATATCAGTTCTGTGCTTCATTCATACTTGTAATTCTTGGGCATATAACTTTTCTTTTTCTCTAAGATTGGTGTGATTCCAGGAGATGTATGGACAATTGTTTTGTTTCTTTGTTTGTTGTTTCCATCATATGGAAACCCATGTAAAGCTGGAGCAGGATCATATCACATTTGTATAATAAGAAGGCAGTCATCAGTGCCAACTTATAGCAGTATGCATCACCAGGGAGAGACAGAGGTCTATTCCATTTAAATAAAGAGTTTCAATATGGAAACTGGATCTTGAGCTGTAACTTAAGCTCCTTCTAGATTTTTCTTTTTAAGAGGAGAGAGTGGACCATCAAATATGATCCATCCATTTTACACTATTCACTTGTTTTTGCAGAGTCTGTGTTCTTTACAATCACTTTGGTAGAATATCTTCTCAACACTCTTCAGCTGCCCTAAAGTAATTATTGATTGGTTTATTGTTGGGTCATAACAAACACAGGAAAGAAAGTTATCATTAAAAATACAGTCACACTCAAAAGATTTTGACTTCTATGAATGAAGAAATAATACCATGTGCTTGACACTGCACTTTATAATTTAACACCTCAGTGATTTTAATGTAACGAATGGCAGATGTGTAATTTCTACTTTCAACTTCAGTAAGAGATGGGTTTTCCTCTGCCACTTAGAATTTACATTCATGTCTATTGGCTCCAGAAAGGCAGTTCTAATACAGGAGGCACGCCAGTCATGAAAGCATTCCAATTTATATGTGATCAACTGCATAATTTTGTTCTATTTAGGGTGTTTATTTTCTTGGTCAATGTCAAGTTGTCATATAAAGTTCTAAAAACATTCTCCATAACGTTGATTGACAGGATTTATTTCAATAAATAGAGCAAGTCACTTTTCTTTTTCTTAAAAAAATTCTTTACATTATTTAATAGTTATTGCCCATAAGGAGTAATTCTCAAAATGTGGTTTCTAAAATCAGCAAATTCATATCTGAGAATTTGTGAGAAGTGATAAGTCTCAAAGTCATCCTCAAGTATTGCCTCACTCATGTGGAAGTGGATCCAAGGTTATGGTTTTAATGAGATTTTTGGGTAATTCTTGGTCTACTTTGGGAGTAATTAGTATACAAATATAGTATGACAAAAATTAGCAGTTCAAGAAGTAGACAATACAACAGAAATAAGAAGATGCCAGATAAATACACTATCTGTGCCATAGTAACTGTAAAATTTCTTTGCATGGTAGTATATGCATTTGTAGTCCATTGAAATTCTCAAGATGTTTTCATCCCATATCTCTTTCTTGAGGACCCTCACAGTTAGATGCTATGACCAACTATAATCTCCTATTCAACATTAGAACACTCAAGAGTTCAAGACTGATTTTTCCCCCAAAAGTCACTCAACTTTAGATGGTACTTGACATTATTTCTTGGCTATAGATTATTTATAAAATTTATAATATATCTTGACATTATTAAAAGGCCCATGGAAAAGGAGTAGTAATTAAAGGTATGACTTAGGGGTCTGTGAAATGGCTCAATGGGTAAGAGCACTGGCTACCTTGGGAGAGAACCCATATTTAGTTCCCAGCATCCACATGATGGCTCTCAACCATTCAAAATTCTAGTTCCTTGGGATCTGACACCCTCCTCTGAACTCTGCAGACACCAGTCACACATATGGTGCACCAACTTACATGCAGGCAAAACACATCACAGTAGCACACATGAAATAAATAATTTAATTTGTTAAAGCATGGTATGCTTGTTTCATCTGCAGCGATGCTGTGTCTCACTGTAGTCACTGTTCTTAATACTAAGTGACAGAGTATTCAGAGAAAAGCCACTTTCTCACATCAAGATCTGTGTGGTATGAAGTTATCAAATATAACCTTAGCCTTCCAGTGCTTCTTTACTTACTGTGCTGAGGTATTGAAATATTGTAAAACTTAAAGAAATTTTAGTTTATCTTTCTTCCTTCCCCACATTTAAATTTTAGACAGGACATCTCCTCTTTTGTTTACTCATGAGGCCTTTTTTTGTCCCTACTCTGTGACTTGCCCCAGTCCAGTTAGGAGAAAAATAAATACCATATCTTTTTAAGTTGGATAAGTGTTTTTATCTAGAAAAAAACCCCATCACCTTGGCCTGCAGTTCAGAAGCAACCCCCTTCCCCCACCCCCTCGCCCCGACACACACACATGTTCTTTCCTTTGTTACAACATAAAGCATTCCTTTGCAATTAGAAAGCAGTCATATTATTCCTCCCCAAAGACCTCCAGAAGCTCATCATTGCATCTAAGAAAACAACAGTCTTAAATATTTCCCACTTAAGAGAACTTTCAACATTATGGAACACCTGTCATTCTAGCAGACAATGCTGTAGCTATCTGCTCCTGTTAATCAACATGTTCAATGTGTGCTCACCTCAGGTCCTCTGTCCTGGATGTTTTACCCCTGAAATTTGCATAGCTAATTATGTCATTCCACTGTGTTCTGTATTCAAATTCACCTCTTCAGTAGGTTTCACGGACTGACAGATTGTAAAACAGCAACACATCCCCTACAACACTCAAACCCTGCATCCTTGCCAAATGTGAAGTTCAAAGTACTGATCAATACTTGAGCGCATGGCACTTTTTTCTATGTCAATTTATGGTTCTTCCTTCTCATTTCACATTTTATTGTATCCACCATTAGACACTGTTTTTAACTTGCTCTCATTATCTAGTTCTACTAGAATCTGCAAAGTTATATATTTCTGTCATTTAGTATCTGAAGTTGGGGACCTGCCAAAACATGCATTAAAACAATCAAATTCTTTTGTAATGAGAGATTTGATAATGCACACGGCATAGTCGTCCCTTAAGTAGCTTTAGTATAAAACTTAAGCATGGCATGTAGATAGGTTTGAATAAGTAACCCACACCATTACATATCCACAGAGCAGAAGATTGCCACATTCAGTTGTGGACGTGGCACACATGCATCTGGTAATTAAAGAAGATATGGGGAGGTGGAAATAGGCAACTAGACTTGGGAAGAAGTAAGTTACACAACAGCAGACATCCTTCCTTATTCAAATGCACCTGTATTCATTGGCTGCTGGTGAAAAGGCATAACTTTAAGATATTATCAACGTTCACACTGTTTTCATGACTATAAAGGAATGGATGATGGGTGGGGTTTACGTATGTGTAGAAAGAAATGATGAGTTTTGTGGGTTTGCTCCCATTCTATTGTGGGATATGTTTGTATTTGGAACTTGTATGTAACACCTGCAGTGAAGCAGAGCTACTTCACTGTTCCTAGTTATCTTCCCACAACATATAACAGGCTATTTTTCTTGGTATGAAGCACTTAATACATAAATAAGCAAATGGCACACACGTGTCCGCCTTTCCCACTCAGCTCTAAGTTCTTCTCCACTTTGCTCTGTGCAGTTAGCTATTTCCTGTCTTTCTTCCCGCCAAGGCAGTTCTCACTCCAGTTTACCGTTCCAGAGCTGTGAGTTTGAGGTTTTCCTTAGCCATCATTTTCATTTGTTACAGTTATGCAGTGTGGCTGTGTATCCTGCAAGGCTGATCGTGAGCCTGCTCATTGCAAGTATATGAAGAAATGCCTAGAACTCTCACCCCATGGGAATTTCCTTTATAAAATGGTGGGTGAGTAGACATTTCCTGACACAGCTCAATTCTCTTGTTGAGAATCTGTGCTTCCTAATATTCCATGTACAATAATCAATGAACATTGATTGAACTGTTTTTTTTTTTTTTTTTTAGAAACACTTCACCATATTCAACATCACTCATTTCTATGTGGATACAGACAAGAAGTAAAGTAATCTGTGATTATCTTGAATACTGGTAATCTACATGGAAAACAAAAAGTCAAATTCATTTTAATTTTTGGTGGATAGAAATAGAACATGAATATTGGTTTATTTCAAAAAGATGAGAGCCCATACATGTGAACAGAGAAAAAGAAAAGAAAAAGATATTTATCATTTTTTCCTCTTCTAGAGACATAGGCATGTTTGATAATATTTTCAAAGATTGTAGTATGAACTAGTAATGTGAAGTATGCATTCAAAAGTTCAAAGTTATGATATGAAACAGAGATACAACACAATGCCTCAGTCAGTGATAGTGGTAGTTATAGGTAAACTACTGTTTGTGAATGGATTTGAGACAGAGATTTCCTGACATACTTTAGCATATTTACCATGGTTAAAATTTAGTATGAACTAAGTTTTACTTAAGTTCCTGAGTAAGTAGTACATCAAATTTATTTCCCCCTTCCCATGCCCTATGAAGTTAGAACATTGTAAGCAATGAAATGTAGCATGCAGAAGCAAAAAAATAAAAATAAAATTGTTTATCTTTGGAGGAGCATTTCTATAATTTTATCATCTACTTGGTATGTTGTAGTCAGACTTTCTTTGGACCTCCAGCTCCTAAATAATGACATGGAGACTTCTTATTAAGTATTAAAGCTTGCCCATAGCTTAAACTTGTTCCCAACTAGCTCTTAAAACTTAAACTAACCCATTTATATTAATTGACATTCTGCCATTCTCCTCCATACTGTATGTCTGACTTCCCCACATCTCACTGGTGGACCTCTGCCTCTCAGATTCTTCCCTTGAGTTCCTCTCTCTCCCAGGAAGACTCGACTATCCTCTCCTGCCTAGCTATTGGCCATTCAGCTCTTTATTAAACAAATCAGAAGGTGCTTTAGGCAGAAAAGGTACAAAGTACATCTTCACAGTGCACAAAAGGATTATCCCACAACAGTGTGTAATTTTCAACACTCTAACTCAGTGCAGCCGTTATAGTTGTCACATGCAGGCTAAAGGTCACAGTTTGCAATCATAGTTATTAATAATGGCAATAGCTTCTGGTGTTGGATGAAGAACATGCATTTTCAGTTGTGCCAATGATTTTATGTATGGTGTCCCAATGGTCTTCACTAGCTGTGATCTGACTACTGGCAGCTTCATTTCATCACCAATAAGATTTTCATGATGCTCAGAGAGGTAACTGGACCCTTAAGACAGACAGGTGAAATGAGAGTAAAACCTTGGCCTTTCTGGCTCCAGTTCTTCTCTGGTTCTCACATTGTCAGGCTGGAGGGTACTGTAAAGACTCCCTGTTAGGTTAGCATTTTTCTTCCCTCTCTTTGTTTCATTGAGTGATTTATTGTACCTTAAAAACTCAGAGGACCCCCTTGCCTGTTGTTGGAAGCAATAAGGTAGGACAGTAAAACTATGTAGCCATTTTGTTCGGGGAACCAGCTCATAGCTCAACTCCAGAGAACCTAATGCACCGTGGCAGCTAGGCGGGAGTAAGGCTACATGGGCATCCTGACAGGAACTGGTTGATGTAGTTTAGAATTGAGTAACAGCTGCCTGGACGAGAAATAACACCCCAGCTACCCCCAGATACTACTGTGTAGCCACCTGACTGGAAAAATGGAAGCTGAGGTACTGCCTTGATTTGTCTTTATCTGGGTATAGAATCAAAGTGAAGGACTTGAGGCAGGGGAGGTGGTCTTTGTTCTCTACCCTTCACCAACCTGAATTCTTCAAGGTAACAAGGGATGTTTTCCTGAATCTTTCTTACTTCTTATCTATCTATCTATCTATCTATCTATCTATCTATCTATCTATCTATCTATCTATCTATCTATCTAACTAACTATCTATCTATCTATCTATCTATCTATCTATCTATCTATCTATCTAACTATCTAACTAGTTTAGATGACGTCTTCTCTCTTCTGCCACAGAGGATTAGGGAAGATGCTTAGGTATAATTCACCCATTATCTGATAGTATAGGTTACCCATGATCCCAGACATGTCTGTTACCCAATGAAGAGGGAATCTTGGGTAAACATCACTCTGCCTGAAGAGTTTAATGAAGACCAAGGTGCCATTGGCACTGTGCACTTGTGTGGTGATATATTGTGTACCCCAAAAAAGCTTGCAAGAGGATCAGAGGACAGAGCCAGCCAGGATAGAGGCCAGACAGTGGCAGCATACACCCTTATTCCTATTACTTGGGAGGCAGGGATCCATCTGGATCTCTGTGAGTTCAAGGCCACACTGGAAACAGAGTCAGGCAGTGGTGGCACACACCTTTAAACCCTTTACTGGGAAGCACACATGCCTTTAATCCCAGGAAGTGACGGCAGGGCAGAGAAAGGTATATAAGGTGTGAAGAAACAGGAACTAAGGCAGTTCAGCTGAGACCCTTTCTGGTGAGGACTCAGAGGCTTTCAGTCTGAGGAAACAGGATCAGCTGAGGAGTTGGTGAGGTGAGGCTGGCTGTGGCTTTCTCTGCTTCTCTAATCTTTCAACTTTTGTCCTAATATCTGGTACCAGTTTATTATTATTATTTTTATAAGACCATCTAAGATTCGAACAATACATGTGAACCACAGTTCACTATCCATGCATGTTTATTGCTGTCCTGTTGACAATAGCAGGCAGAACCAACCCTACATGTCCAGCTGAGGATGGACAAGGATAATATTTCTTACTCCTTGTTAGTGCTGAGTGTCCATTTTTGTGATTTTTTTTAAACTCCTCTTAACTTTCACACATTTCTAAACTGACTTTTAAAGGACTTCTCTATAGATACGGCTCAATGTTTCAAGCATGAATTAGTTTCTCTGTAAATAGTCACTAGATATGTTTGACTTACTTTTCTTTTTTTCTGTTGCCTCCAT
Organism: Peromyscus nudipes; assembly: GCA_902168325.1. NCBI lineage: Eukaryota > Metazoa > Chordata > Mammalia > Rodentia > Cricetidae > Peromyscus > Peromyscus nudipes. The sequence goes on from CABHPH010119327.1 coordinate 7,907, forward strand.
GAAAGTCAAGCCAAAATTGATAGGATTTAATGTGAATGAATGCAGCTTCTCCCGAGGAGCATGGGTTTTCTGACCTCAAGATTAGAGAGGCCTTTACTGAGAGTGAGCTTTAGGATTTAAGATGTAATGGGTCTCCATAAAGAAATTCTGGTAAAATTTCTCTTCCTATTTGACCATGTTGAAAAGAGTTATGATGCTCTGAGTACAGCACTCTGTTGGCCCTATTTTCTTACAGGGAGCAAGTATTCCTCTTTAAACAAACAAAATTCCAACAATAAAATAAATGCAGGAATCTTGGTAACTTTTGTTAAAATTTAAATTTTGGAGTTCATTCTCCTGAAAGTAAATATGTATGCATATGTATTTGCATGCAGGACATGTGTGAGAGTATATGAATGGGGAGGGAGGTGAATGAGTTTTGAATGAAATGAGTCTTGGAGACCATTGGGCACTAAAGTGAAATCCTCCGTGGTGGACTATACAAACCAGCAGTAAGGATTTGAATACGTAGCCGCATGACTCAATCTGAATTCCATTTGTATTGTGAAGAATCATCTATGAGTAACATATTTTACCTGCTACTTGTATTTATGGATGAATTTCTTGGCCACCCTGTTCTTCCCCAAACAAATGAAAATACATACTAAGCACTGTAGAGTCATGAGGGTCAAATAGTGTCACTTCTGATTCAAGAGGGAAACTGGTTTCCAGACAGCAAAGAATCCCCTCACCCAGCCCCACCCTGTCCCTTAAATCCCCGCGGTTCTCGCTGTCCCTCGGCTGATAAGTCTTGCGTGGAAAACGCATTGTCTGTGCTTTTATTAGCTGTGCTTCACTCTTTTGTATCCACTCAGTAAAAAACTATGACAAAATCTAATCAAAAGAGTATTAAAGGGAAATCGTTGCCCTCTTTTCTATAAAATGTGAAACAATTGCTCCTGAGTTGTGCAGTGATTTATGGTATATCTAAGTGAGTGGGCGCACTGGAAGAAAGATGTGTAAGGGTGATAAATATTCATGAGCATAGTTAACACTAAAACATTTCTTCTCTGCTATGAACCCCACTTTTCTTATTTCCTCTTGCTACAGTGGGAGACATATTAAAATATTAATTTTCCGCTTTGCTGGAATGATTTCGGAGTCGAGCGCCATTAAGATTCTGAAAGTAAATATGAGAACTTGGGGATATTGCTCACTCCAACACTCCTCCGTGCTTTTTAAACCTATTTGTTTGCTTTTTTAAAAGGAGCCATTTCAGAAGTTCTGATTGCTCTGTGAGATGTATACCTAGACCAGAGCAAGCATCAAAGTCCTGTGAAATAGTGTGCCACTTGGCAAGCATCACCAGCTTAAATCAAAGGCAGTGTTCTGCAGGCCGGACAGTATGCGGTGGGCAGGACCCATTCTGCAGCGGTAAAGAGAGTCTCTGCTAAGGTAGTGCATACTTCTGCTAAAGGAACGAACTGCTGGAAACTGCCACGCAGGTCACGACTGTATGAGGGAAGCAATTGCTCAGAGTTAGCAGGTGACTGGCACACAGCCATTATAGGGTTAACTGCTCTGAAGTGGTTTGCCCTTGGTATTGGTCAAAGGTGAGCTATAAACTGTGAGTTTGCCCAGCCTGTGAAAAAGACACATAACAGACCTCAAAACTGTTTTATTTTGATTTTTCTTCACTTTTAAACCTAACTTAATGGCTTTTGAATTTAATTACATGTGGAATCGATTGTTTAAACTAACATTCACAGAATTATAGATCACTGCATTTTATTATTTTAATTTTACACACACACACACACACACACACACACACACACACACATACACACACATTCTACTTTGTTCTTATTCTACACCACTAATACCCGCCACCCCTACCCCCCACCCCCGCCTTCCCTCATCTTCCCCTTTTGCTGGTCACTTGCTCCCTACAAACAATTTCCCTTTCTGCATTCTTGCTGTATATATCCCACCAATTCTCTTGTCTCTCCTTTGAGCCTGAACTCTTCCTTCCTTCTAATTGTCCGCTCTCTGCTTTTCATGCGCATAGATGTGTGTATAAATGTAATCTGATTTTGTGTCTTTATGAGATTTCAGTGTATGTGTGAATTTGTTTGTCTTTAGATCTATATGTGTGCTTCTTCTATTCTTTTTTATTTCATTTTGTTTTTAGATGCCTATTTTCTAGTGAGAGAGAGAAGAAAGGGTGTAGATTTGGGTGGGTAGGGAAGTGGGGAGGATCTGGGAGGAACTGGGGAAGGGGAAATTATAATCATAATATATTGTATTGGAAAAATATATTTTCAATAAAAAACAAAATAAACACAAAATAACTAGCATTAAAATCTCCTGCTTTGGTAGCAGCCCTGAGTCACCTTAGAGTATGTATCCACCACAGATTGCTGAAATGCCTTCTGCTCAGTGGGAAAGTGCCAAGTTCTGAACTAGGCCTGGCTGAGGTAAGTCTTAACAGGGACCGACAGGGGAGCACCCTACAGTGAGGGCCCCAGCTCCTTGCCTTTCCTCTGTGTACCAACTAAACATGCATCCTATTGAAAACAACTGGCACAACTTTCACATGGTTGTTCTAAAATAGGTTCAGAGATTATACTCTACCATTAACCCAATTCTCACATCTAGTCTGTAAGACAGGCCCAGCAGGTATAATTTAGTATCACAGGTGGAGCCTAGACATTATACAATGGACTAGATGGGACCCAAAAATCAGAAAACCAGCAACCTACTGTAGTCTTTTTGTGGGCTGATCTGTTAGAACACTTGGATAAGAAGCTTTCTAGGGAAAGGCAAGCCCAACCCTGCTCTGGGCAGGATCTGGGAAGTGCTAACAGTAGCCTTTGTGGGCTTCCTCTGCTAGAATTTCCAAAACACAGGAGGCAAGAAGGAATTCTCCATCCAAGAGATTGATGGAGGAATTACTAAGAAAAAAAAAAAAAACACTGGAGAGAGCCAGGTAATAGAAAACCACGAGAGTCCAATGCATGTTTTTCATGGGAGGGAAGCAGAAAGATAAGCACACAGGTCGGGACAGGGAAAGAGGGAAGGAAGGTTGAATGCTGACTGTGGCGGCTCATGCCTGTAATCCCAGTTTCTGAGAGGGTGAGGCAGGAGTATTAGGAGTTCAAGAGAGAGGATGCTCTCTTGAGTAAGCCTTGCTCTCTGCTGCACCCCAGGACCCAACAGAACTGAACTCTGTATCATTTTGTCACGGTGGCCAAGCTCCAGTGATGTTGGGAAGCTGTGTAATCAGTTAACTAATTAAGCTGTGTTCAGGCAACTGCCTTTACCTCTCAGTCCTACTTTCTGCCAGTGTTGTGGGAGGGAGGTCCTGGAGCCTGCTCTGGTTCTGTGGCTGCCCAATTCATAAATTTGTTCTGTTTTAACTTTTATGTATGCCATTACTCAAATGAACTATGCTAAATTGTTCTAAAGAATTTTCTACTTAGCAATGCATTAAGGAATTAACAATCATTAAGAAAGTAATAGATAACTACTGTTATTAGAATATAAACTCATAACAAAATTTGCTCATCTTTCCCTATTTACTGATATCTCTTGTTAATGAATATTCTAGAGTACCAGAGAAACATCCAACTGCGTGCCTTGAGTTCAGCTGCATGAAAATGATGTTGTTCCCATGTAGCATCCTGCCATACAATGGGACAATTTAATTAAACTTTTATCAAATGGTTTATTAATACTATGAAAAAATGTTCCCCTATTATTAAAATAAGCAGTGCTTTGGAAGGTCACTACAAAAAAATCTTTAAATACTGATTTTGAACAAAGTATGAAAGAGTGAAAAGATGCAGGAAACATTACAGAACCTTGGATTTTCAGTTTGAAATTTTTTAGAAACATGTTGAATTTCTTACTTCCCTTTAGCAAAATAAATTAAACCACATGAAGTGTGTTCTAGTTGTCTTTGTAAAAAACTGGAGACCCTGGTGCTCCATGTTCCAAGCCTTTGTCCCAATAAAACATTTTCACTTAAAATCAAGTTTTGAACATCTATCACTTTGTATTATTATTTATAATGGCAATCTATTTTATAATTTTAGTTATTTATATAATTGTCTTGTGTGGTTTTCACTTGGATGCCTATCAACATAGTAGCTACGTGACATCTTTTAAGACAGAATCTTGTAGAATTGCAGTTAGCCAAGACTGTCAGTCATAGAGCTGACTGCCCCAGGCGCCAGTGTAGGATTAACAAAGATGTCCATGTAATGCCAGACCACCTCACCTCCCTGAGTGTCTGCGGCCGGGAATGTGTGTAAACTCATCTTTATCCTGATTGCTCTTTTGACGTTTTCCCCCTTTCATATTTTCATCTTCCTAAACTTTGCACAGAATACTTTTCTTCCTTTCTAGATCTCTCCTAGTTATACCAAAGTATTAATAGGGAACGTGTAGTTTCTCTAATAATTTAATTTCCTACCTGAGTAGTTGGGATCCTAAGGAAGAGCTGATTAGGTCATGTGTATCTATATATATGTCTCAATCATTCATTTATTTCCTGCTGGCGACTCACACGGCCACGCAGGATGGCTCACTGGGTAACAGTGCTTGCCACCAGACCTGATGACCAGAGTTTGATTCCTGGGACAATCATAAAGAAAGAAGAGAACCAACATCCTCCCAGGAGTTCTCTGTCTTCCACACGTGAATTGTGGCAATCGTTTGTGAGAGTATATGTGTGTACACACACATAAACCTATGTACATACACATGTACATGCATGAACATACATGGTAGATAAATTCATTAACACAGCTAAAATACTTTTAAAATTATAGAGAGATTCAGGGCTATTCGTTGGTGCATTTAGGGGAGTAGGATACAGAGCATCAATTAATTGTATTTTTTTGTGTTTTAAAACTATATAACTTAAAGTAGTAACCTACATTTATGAAGTCCTGTTTGGTAGCCAAAAGCACTGCTTTAGCAATAAATTGTAAAATTAGTAACAAGTTTGATTTCGTAGAAAGTTGACATTTTTAGCACATTCATAGTACAATTTATTATCTAGGTTTGAGGAAATCAAGTCCATTCACAATCTGTTGAGATAACTGGCTGAGTGCTGACATTTGACAAACTTGACTTTGTCAGTACTAAAACATTTTCCAAAAATCACGTTGAAACAAGAGCACCTAGAAGGAACTCAGACACACAGGTCAAAGAAAACCCAAGCCGCTTGTCCTGGCTGCGGTCACATTATTGGGATGTATTTGGTCGTAAATGCTTGGCTGTCAGCAGAGATTGCATTTCCAGGGCATACAAGAGGCTTTTTTTCTGAGCTAAAAATCCTATCATCTTATGTAATAAGGTACTTTATGAATTTTATGGCTGATTAAGATGTATTTATGTGGCTTATGTGATTGCGTTAAAACCATTTTACGTAGTGATGGCTTGAGCATTTTAAAGGAGAAATTCCCCAACAATTAGTTTATCCAAAGAGGTATGCTGCCGTCAGTTTTAACTTCCATTGTGTTGGGTTTCTATTGCATTTGCCATTAAAAAGCCATTTTCTTTTTATGATTCTATGGCTCTTAATAGACAGATATTGAGATATTTATCTACCTGGCAATTTCAGTAATATGTGTCTGTCTTAGTCTGCACAATCACAACATAAAAAGATTAGACATGAAGGAAACAAATAGAACAGACCCCAAGAAAAGCAGCTGTGTGCTACAAAACGGGATGTTTTCCATTTCCTGTGCTTTTCTGCTTACTTCAGGTGTTCCTTTCACACAGTGATATTTCTTATAAATAACCACACAGTTTCTTCACTTGTGTGCAAGATTGTTTTCTGAAAGGCACCTCACATCTCTGCTTGTGACAGGACAATCAAATAAGAATGAAAAATAAATTATTTGAATGCAAGATTTCAGAGAACTGAAAGAGTGTAGTCTTCTGGAAAGCTGCAGAGGCAGATGGACGCTTCCCCGAGCTAAAGGGAGTGGAAATGAGTCAGTGTCGTGTCTGTGGGAGCTTTCTCCTGTGTTAGACTGCAGGTCTCTTAGCTGCTGAGACCACGGAAAGGGAGGTGGTCGTGACTATGATTGTGGTCCTTGCTACTGTGGGGAAATTTTCAGTCTTCAGTGTTACTAACAGACCAGTAAATCTGCTTCACTCGTGTGACAGTCAGATTTTCATTGTGGTGGAAATATAAAGTACCTGAGAGAGTAAAACTTAAAAGAAGGGAGTTTTTCTCTTTAATTTCCCATAGTTCTGTGGGTTCTGCCCATGGTTCTCTGGGCCTGTGACAGGGGGTCGTGCAGACCGTTCTTCACCTCATGAAGATGGAGGTGAAAGAGCAACAGGAAAGGGTGGACACTAATGTTTCTTCAACGGGGAAAATGAACAAACATCTGTTCTCCAGAGAAAGCATTTACGAGAGACCAAAGAAACTATCCATCCAGGTCCAGTGTAGGCGTCCAGAGTTTACTGAGGTCCCTTCCAAGAGGGGAGTGACTCAATGCCAGCTGCATTACCAAAGTCCTACTGCAGTGTGGGTGAGGATTCACTTCAGCCACGTCCCCTGAGCTTCAGGCACTTCTTGCAAACAAGTCTACCAGCCAACAACTTGAACCTACTCTCCCCAGAAATTGCTCCCTGCTTACATCACCTGATGGAGAGGGCCTGTGAGTGTTTTAAGTCTGTGAATGCTTGTGCATTCTGTGAGCATCTTCATGCCTCTGTCTCAGCTCACTGGGAGCTGTGAGCCTCCCTCCTCTCCTGCAGGGTACAGGATGTTTTCAATCCACAGGAGATAGTCACACAACTCATGCCCAAGGGGCTAAAAGATCTCAGTTCTGTGAAAGGTCACACCTCCTCCCAGCATTTTCATGGGCCAGTGGCCAAGTGTTAGGCATCATTTCCTCTCAGGTACTTTGGCCTGGCCTTACAGGATCTGCCCATTTAGAGGTATTAAGCATAGAAACTCATTTTTAAAGTGAGAGATTTAGAATGCAAACATGCCATGTAGAATGTAAAGTGGAAACGGATGTTAGAGTTAAAATGTTAGAGTTAGGGGTTCAAACAGCAAAACCAGGAACAGACGCAAGCACAGTTGTTTTAAATGGCCAAGCTGATAGCAGAAGTGGAAGAACAGGGCTCTGAAAGAACCAGCCATTCCTGTGACTGCCTCCTGAGAAGTCCCCTCTTAGGGACATGTGTAAGGCAATGTTGCTCTTTCATGTTCTCCTATCTAATTACAGTTGTTTAAATTTGCACAGAGCACATGGACCCCCATTAGCCTGAGGTGTGGCATGCCCAGAGAACTGGCTCATCTTGAGACAAATTACCTAATCTCTGTCTAGTTTCTGGCATCAGTCCTATAGAAAGTCCCTAGACTAACATCTGAATGATGACTCCTAGGGAGTCCCTCTCACTTCCCCCAACTTTTCTCACTAAGCCTGATTTTGCTTTTCCTAGTCACCCTCCAAGCATGTCATTCCCTCCTGATGGAAGCAACAAAGTCAGGTCCACATCTAGGGTTGAGCCTAGAGACCTGAGTCTCTGTATCAAACCACCTGGGTTAAGAGAGATCCCTTTACTCTCAAAGATCTGCATCACAAACACGCAAAAGAAATGCCCTGCCGTGAAGGATTCACCTTCTAAAATGAAACAAATCTGCCGAAACAATTTTCAATAGATCATAGAGTTATGAGCATAGAAGAAAATCATCAACAGAATGTACTTTGTGCTTCAAACCATCCCCCAAAAGTAGAAACAACTCAGACATTTGGTAAGATGATCCTATAACATTTCTTTAAAACAATTATTGCATTTAATTATTCATGTGGGTTTATGTGTGCTGGTTGCTGGCACCCACATCTAGCTCCTGTAACTCCTGGTAACTCAGCTCTAGGGAACTTGACATCCTCTTCTGGCCTCTGTGGACTCTGACTATATATGACATACAGAAATGGACATACACAGAGACACACAAATACACATAAATAAAAAATTAAGTCTTTAAATATTAAACTTGCACTTGCAAATATTTGTAAAGAATATTCAAGTTTGAACTATTGCTCTAATTTTGATGTTTTGAAGCAGAAGAAAGCCATGTCACTGTGGAGGAAATCACGAACATTTTGGAATTTCATTCATTTCACGTCCATTTTTCATGCTTTTTAAGTGCAGTTTTCTAATCAGAGTTAAGTGGCATGTTGCAGGTGTAGATAATATTTTTGGATGAAGGTGTTTAATGAATGTGGTATTTATTAAGACACAATTCATTGATAGAGGCTGTGCACAATTGTATCACATTCTTTCCTTGGTTTTTATTTCATGCAAGATTCAGTCTAAGAGTTGTTGCCTACCAAAAGAATCCTCTTATCTCTACTCTTTGATTACACAATAGAGAGCTTGTTTACTCTCGTATGTTGTGGTATTTTCTGTACATAATCTTTGTATGACCCCTGTGTAGACATTATAATTTAGAAATGGAGTATTAGGGTATATACTTAAGGGTCTCAATATAAAAACATTTGAAGTTCTCTTGTGCTTCGTCTTTTTTGTCCAAAATTTAATTTTCCTGACAGAAAATAATAGATAAGTTTGTATTTAATTAAATATGGAGAGATCTGAACATGCTAACATCAAGCGTGTCATGAGTGATGAAAATGCAGGGACTTAAAATGGAATGTGAAATTACTGCACACCCTTGTGAAACAGGAATTACTTGTCAGGCTGTACAGTAGTGTAGCCTAGGAAATGGTTAACATGCTGCACAAGCCATATACCTGTGCGCACACACACACACACACACACACACACACACACACAGAGAAACATACATGCACAGACACACATATACATACATGCATATATGTACACACTTTCATGAACACACATATGTGCACAGATGCACATACATGCACATCGCAATATGTGAATCTCCTGTGTAAGTAAGAGGGTGTTTCCACATAAAAATAAAATTGCCTGGGTGACTCAAAGTAACATGTTAATTTTTCAGGGAGTTGTCTAGGTTTCCTACTTTACTTGTGCAGAAGCTGTATCAAGTATAAGCCTTAGACAAAAACATGCCACTGGGTGTAAAGAGTTACTAAGGTCTGTCTGTGAATATCCACCTTGTTAAGTTACCAGGTAAATGACAGAACACCAGGAGTCCACCATCACCTGATGCCAGCCGGCAGTGTAGTTGTGAACTGACTAGTAACAAGAGGGAACTCTGCTATGCTAGTTGAAAAGGAAGGAGTGTATTGAGCAGATTGTTTTTGGTAAAAATATTTTTATTATTTTAATTTTTTATACTTTTACTTATTTATCACGTGTGTGTGTGTGTGTG
>CABHPH010119329.1:0-11558 GCA_902168325.1 Peromyscus nudipes
AATATAGATGGCATTGTATTGAGAAGAAAAACCATGTCAAATGAGTAATAATATATTAGCCCGAGATGACAAATTTTGTAGAAAGAAAAGCATGAGAGATGATCAAAAATTATGGTCAATGGAAAAGATTATATTTTCAAGGGGGTAATCTTTATTGTAAAGCTGATTAATATTTGGAAGGTCTCAAAAAACTGAGACAACTAGCCAAGCAGGTACCCAGGCTCTTCTGAATTTTCTATGGTGATGTCAAAACTCAGGTTTTGACAAAAATATTGAAAGGCAAGTGTAACTGCAGTAAATTTAGCAGACAACTGTTCAGGTCCTTGTGTGTTTGTGCATTTTGCAAAAGGCCTCACAACCCACCTAGTGCCTTTTAGCTTCATTTTTCAATGAAATGGCAGACACCTGGTAGTTTTAAGTACCAAGTTCAATCTGCTTTCCATATTAATAGATGGCTATGGTGAGTTGTGATATCAGACTATGGAGAGGAGGGGTGAAACACAGATACAATGGGAAGCACCTGCTCAAAAAGCACTGCCAAATCCAAGTAAAAGATGAGAAAGGCTTGATCCATGCTGGGGCCAGCGAGTGTAGTAAGAATGCCTTGTATCCTAGGCAAATATGGAAGAGAAAGCCAACAGGAGTTCTTGAGCTAATATGATCTGTGAGAGACAGAGAAAACAAACGACCTGTTAATATTTAGATGACTAAAACGGAAACAGCTCATTCTCTTTATGCTGGCAAATTTCATAACTAAGTATAAAGGGGTGATGTCCTTTGATTGTTCCTCTAACATTTCTAGGGAAGAGAACTGAATGTTCCTTCTGTCCACTGGCATCGCTTCCTACTGAATTTAATAATTCATCGGTCAATCAAAACCTTGGGCCAGATGAGGGGAGAGAAACAGAAGGAATCAGTTAAAAGTAGGAAAAGGAAATGTGAAATATTAAGATTCTGGTTCAGTGAGTTATTTCCTGTTAGTGAAATGTAGTATTCATTTCTTTTGGACAAATAATGTGCTAAATTGAACTTCAGAATGAGAGAAAATTCTTTATTTCAGAACATTTCTTTATTAAAAAGTAATAAAAGTTGGGCTCGATATTTATAATATAAAATATTCTATTAGTACATTTCATGTTCATTGTGACTCACTCGCAAAGTTGCCTGTGCTGGTAAAGAAGGACATATTGTACAATATTAATGATTTTAAGACATAATAATGTAGGAATAATTATTAAGACTCAAGGGCATGGATTCTTTCTGCACTAATACTTGTCTTGTGTTGTGAGGGTCTCCAATTTGCCTTGTTATACTTGAAAAAGCACCCAAGGCATATATTAACCGATTGCTAAAGTAATGCTTGAAACATGATTATGCTATATTAAAAAAAATGGTTAGGTACCTCTTGTGATTAATATATCCTGTTCCATCCAATAATGAATCAACTCTTCTGTCTGCAAACGAATAATGCCTCCTTGGAATATGGGTTTGAAGAAATATCTAAATGTGGAACATAAAGAGAACATGAAAATAATGTTTTTGACTTTAATTTCTCTCTCCAAAAGAGCACACATTGCATGATTGAAGAAATATCTGTTTTATAAGGAAAACATATTAAAGCTAAGGTTCATACTTTATTTAGAAAGTTTTAGTGTGATTTAAAAATTTAACAGTTCTCTCACAGCTAATATGGCTTTGTCTGTATTTGTGAAGAACGCCTACAGCAAGTGCCCATTGCAGTAAACTGGATGCGAAAGTTCTTTTATATCATTATGAATGAATCAACAAGTAAGAGGATATATTTCATGAGGTCTTTGAAATGTAATCCTATAGCCTTTACACAATAATACTATTTCATATAAATGAGTTGTATAATTCATATGTAACTTATATTAGATGAGATGTACTTTCTCCTTGTTAGATTATATGCCAAATAAACTAGATTTTAAAAAGAATTTGGGCAAATAAATTATCCCCTTACACAATAATACTATTTCATATGAATGAGTTGTATAGTTCATATGTAACTTACATTAAATGAGATGTACTTTCTCCTTGTTATCTTATATGTCAAATAAACTAGATGTTAAGAAGAATTTGGATGAACAAATGAGATTAAAGGTATTCTAAGTGAATAAATATACTTTATAATATAATTTTACTTTTTTACTGCCAATCAAGGCAAACACTTTTTCAAATAAAATATGCATTCTTATTAAAAATTGACTTAAGAGATGAATTCTTATATTCCACATTGCTAATAATTAAAAATATTTAATATATTTCTTCACTAATACCTTTTAATATAAAATTATAACAGTCACAGTTAGCATGAGATGAAAGACCAAAATCACACTTGTTAATGGTATATATAAGTTTATATATACATATGAACATTTTAATGTGCAGAAGTTTAATGTCAACACTCATTACTTTGAATGAAGTAAATTTAAATACTCAAATTAACCTTAAAATGACCTAAAATATTTGATTGTTTTAAATATGTAATGAAAATTACTTTTTATGTCTTTATGATTTAGCTGGGCTCCAAAACACAAATCATTTTAAAACCATTCACCTGAGAAAACAAACACTAAGTGTTATACTATCTCAGAAACATTGCTTAAGGATAATGAAAGCAGTTCTCATCAAAAGTAAATGCTAACATTCAAGTCAGTTGCTAGTGGATTGAGTTGGATGTCCATGTCCATCAAACCAAATGTAAGAAATAAACATAATGTAATAAAGTACTTAAATTATGGTACTTCACATTGCCTGACATCAGTTGTGAAAATTTCAACTTTTACACAAAGGCAAAACTTGGTAATATTTCCTTGGTGGAAAGTGGAGTTCAAGAAAGTGAAGTAAAAATCCGTTGTCTGAGCTTTGGGGATCCAGCCACATAGAAAACAATACCCGGTGGAACCAATACTTCTAGCAGAGTTTTCCCTTTGAGAAAAGTCATCTATGCAGATTTCCTCTGTGTTTTCTTGTGCCGTTTACTAGATTACATTAAATAAGTACTAAAACCTTCTTTCTTAGATATTTATTATTCATTAAATAATTCAACATGTGTCCCCTGTGTTTCTCTCCCTGGATACTCTATGTCTGTACCCCTGGAGCCGAAACTACAATCGAGAACCTAAAGTCAAGTCTCTTACATGACTCGTGTTATACAGCTCAACACAGTAGCTGATAGCCACGTTATACACATTATTAGACAAACTCCGGCTCTGCCACTGATCTAAAACTTAATTTCTTTTCTCTGTGTATGAGAAGGGGAAACAAAGCAGAGTACAGGCTTCCTGCAATCACTAGTGAGCTAGTCCTCTACTGCAAAAATCGTGCAAGCTCAGGAGCACACACCAGTGAAGTGGACAGCTAGAGTGCCAAGCCTTCCCATTTTTCTGTGCATTGCTTTCCTCATTGGAGTTTTGTTTTTACCAGCTGCTAGACACTTATCACATAAACATCCAATTAAAGGTTTTCACATGAAGGATGGGTTTTCCTGTGATCTCAGTATGGTTCGGGGGTAATTATGTGAGTTGGCTTTGTATTTTGAATGAAGAAATTGTTGAACTGTATAATAGCATGTTACCAAAGATCAATCTAAAACATATCAGAAAGAACAATTAAACATACCCATACCAGCATGAGCTATGGCCTATCTACTTATGATTAAAATATTTTCCCTTTGTACAACAAAGTGAATATCTAAATTATGTAGTTTCTTAAATATGCATGTGAGCTCAGAGAGATCTAAAGATTCATATTTTTTATTTTTGGAAATATTACTATTAGTGTTGAAGATGCAGGATGAGTTAAACATGGGTGCTTGTATGTTACTATCTTAACATATGTCTAAATATAGCTTCATATCCACAAATTTAAAAATTTAAAACTTAAACTTACTGTTGGCAATAAGTTGGTATCTATCTATCTATCTGCCTATCTATCTGTCTATCTATATCTTTCTATCTACCTACCTACCTACCTACCTATCTATCATCTATCTGTCTATCTGTCTACCTGTCTGTCTGTCTGTCTGTCTGTCAGTCTATGGGGACACATCTATTTAAACCACCACAGTCTCTAAATGTATGTATTTGCATATGTGCTTCAGTGTGTGGGCTTCTGTGTGCAAATGTATGGGGGACAGAAGTCAGTGCCAGGAGTCTGCCTCATTCATTCTACACTCTATTTTTTGAGACCAAGTCTCTCACTGAACATCCAGCTCATTGATTCATCTGACCAGGTAGCCCCACGTATCCTGCTGTCTCTCTGTCCCCAGTGCTGGGATTATAGGTGTGCACCTTTGCACCAGGCTTCTATGTGGGTGCTGGGAATCTTAACTCAGACTTCCAGCTTGCACAGCAACTGAACCATCTTACAGCTCCTAAATAAATATATTTAAATATAAAACATTTTAATATAGAAACCTTATATTAAAGCCATAAATACTAAAAAAAGTGAACATTTAAAATTCTTTTCTTGATTTACTTCTCCTAAATAGTTGACAAGCTTGTAATAACATCTATTGTGTTCAGTCTAAGAGGTGACCTATAATTTATTTCATTGTCCACTTTCTAGTTATGTGGCAAATTAAAAATACTTTTTAGAAAACTGTTATTACCAATATTTCCATAATAAATGGAAGTTTACTATTTTACATATATGAATTAATATATCAAGGGCATATGAAAGCAGTAATAATAAACTATGTTTGTAGCCCCCAAATGCTGCCTATGTGCTTAATATAAATCTCTCATAGAAATATTCTTTTATTTAACAAACTTGTGCTATTTATATGTGTAATCACACTTTGTTCTTTCTTTCATTTCCTAATAGGTCACTTCTAGACTCACCTTAGAATATAGGATTTAGTGACATCTCTAACAATAACTCACCTCTTCATTATCTGTATTACTGTGGTTTTCATTATCTCTGCTCATATATTTACCACCACAAACTAAGTTCCTAGTTCCCAAATGGAAATGGACTATTCTCCTTCTTCTAAAAGGACATTGGGATTAATCCCATTAAGCTAATAGCCCTGTTTACCTGGGTCACCACAAACATGCGAGCCACTCTATTCTAGATATTGTCCATGTATTCACCAGTCAGACTTCACCGCTCGCTCACCTCTGATTGCCTTTTCACTGCAGGCTTTGGAATTCAATGCCTCTCATCAGCACAACGTTCTCTATCCCCAACCTCTTCAGTGCACTATTTATCTTCTCGTTTAAGCTGGCGCTCCCTGGAGGATATTGATTCCCTTTTCTAATGGAGCCTGTAACTCCTTCCCTTTAATCCTGCTCAAGAGATTTACAGCTTATAATGAATAATAAGCAAGTTAACTGAGATACATATAATTTATTTTGGAATGTTCATCTATCATGGTGTGTGTGTGTGTGTGTGTGTGTGTGTGTGTGTGTGTGTTTGCATTACATTTGTTTTTAGAGTACTAATACAGATTCCATCTGTCTGAACCTGGTGGTTTGCTGGTATGTCTGTTGCCACTAGCCTGAACACGGCTTCACCTATAACTGGGAAACTTATAAGCGTTCATTGGAGTACTATATAAAGTGACAACCCCTCATTGCTTTTTATTGTTGCTTATAGACCACCTTCACTTCCCCTTTGTTCCTCTATAAACCACGCCTTACTGTAAGTACATTCTTCAAGATGGCACCATGATCTTTTTAATTTTATCATAGATACTGCTATCCAACTTACCTCATCACATTTTGACTAGTTTGGGTGCTTGATTTACTGTCTTTTTTTTAACTTTATTTATTTATTTTTTAAATTACATACATGATATTCATTAATTACACTCATGATATTAATCACTTTTGTGGTATTCATAGATTACATTCACAGTATTCATTCAATTATATATATAATATATATATATATATTTTAATTTTAAATGCTGAATGTCATTTATTTAAGGGGGGAGGAGGTCTTAAATACAGGCTTACAGCACAATGGGAGGACCCTGGAGGGCAGAAGTTCGCTACTGATGTTTTACAATCTTGCTTCTAATCTGTTAACGCCCATTATTCAGGGTACCAGGCAAGGAACTTCCCTTAAGCATTCAGGAGGGTAGAACCTGGCGGGGGAATTAGCATAGGGAGAATATCAAGGTCAAGGTCCGCAAGCAAGGCAACAGTTTTCCAGAACGGGGGCCAGGGCCCTACAGGTCCCCCTTTTATTAAAAAATGAGCTTCTGACTTGGGTTGCGTGGGACGTCAGCAGGTCACCTTACCCATCATGGAGACGCCTGCCCAGGCCACACAGGTGCTCTGTCTTAGGTTGGTGAGTGCCCCCCATGCATTACCTGTCTCTGAATATTCATTATCATACAGGCTCAATCATGTGTGAGCTGCAGAGTTAACTGCTGCCAAAGATCTCAAAGTGGCACTGGGCTTGCAATCTGTGTGTTCGATACAGAAAAGACCAACAGAGGTCCTATCTCACCCATAGCCAGTAGGCTAAAGGCAACTGAGCCATTCCCTTCCTTAACAAGCCATACTGTACGTTGGTGTCCTTGTAAGATAGTATCCCAAAAGCAACTGGAACTTGAGTTTATAAATTTATAATTTTCAAAGCCAATCGAGATATATATAGCTACTGAATTAAATTTATCATGCCCCATAGAATGAGAGATTAACTAACTGTGGTAGCTACTTATGTTGCCAGGGTCTCCATTGTGCTAGCTGTAGTAAGCAATTATGAAATGGTAATCCCAGAAAGAGTAGCAGTGGTGGGCACCATTGCTATAACAGCAACAGCAGCAGCAGCAATGACAAATTCTTCACCAACCCCACATCTGACAGAGGATTGATCTCCATAGTATATAAAGAACTCAAGAAACTAGACAACAAAATACTAAACAATCCAATTAAAAAAATGGGCTAAAGAGCTAAACAGAGAATTCACAAAACAAGAATTACAAATGGCTGAAAGACATTTAAAGAAATGCTCAACATCCTTAATCATCAGAGAAATGTGTCGCAGGAATCTTAAAAGTTCTTATTAATAAAATCAAACCTGAGCCAGTTATTGGGGTGAACACTGGAAGGTCAGAGAGACAGAATAAGCCACAGCTATCTCACCTAGCCGGATCCTCAGCTGGTCTTGTTTCCTCAGACTGGAGGCCTCTGAGTCCTCATCCAGGATGGGTCTCAGCTGAACTGCTGCTAGAAGCCTGAAAGCTTAACCAGGCCAAATGCTTCTCCAGGCCAAATGCTTCTAGTTTCTGGTCCTCACGCTTTATATACCTTTCTGCTTTCTACCACCACTCCTTGGGATTAAAGACTCGCTTTCTGGGATTAAAGGCGTGGGTCACCACGCCTGGCCGTTTCCAATGTGGCCTTGAACTCACAGAGATCCAGAGGGATTTCTGTCTCTGGAATGTTAGGATTAAAGGCGTGTGCTACCACTGCCTATCCTGTATGTTTAATATTGTGGCTGTTCCGTCTCTGACCCCAGGTAAGTTTATTAAGGTACACAATATTTTGGGAACACAATACCACCACAGAAATGCAAATCAAAACGACTCTGAGATACCACCTTACACCTGTCAGAATGGCTACAATCAAAAACACCAATGACATTCAATGTTGGAGAGGATGTGGAGCAAAGGGAACACTCCTCCACTCTTGGTGGGAATGCGAGCTTGTACAACCACTGTAGAAATCAGTATGGCGGTTTCTCAGAAAACTAGGAATTGAACTACCTCAAGACCCAGCAATACCACTCTTGGGCATATACCCAGTGATTTACTGTCTTTATTAGTTTCAACATCAGATTCTCAAAATAACCTAGACTCCTAAGGCATTCGCTGCTAACTCTCACCACCACTTCCCTGTTTTCTTTTCTCCCTCCAGCTTGTGTCTTCCAGTAGTACTCATTGCAATGGCTCTTGAATCCGAGTAGTGTTAGAAACAGTTTCCACAATGCCCAACCCTGAATAAGAATATTATTACATGGAGTGGTTTGAATGAGAAGGACTCCCATAGGCTCTTATGGCTGAATACTTAGTACCCAGTTGGTGGAACTGTTTGGGAAGGATTGGGAGGTACGGCCTTGTTGGAAGGGGTGTGTCACTTGGGGCTTTGAAGTGTTGAAAGCCCAAGCTATTCCTAGATTAGCTCTCCCTGCCTGGTGCTTGGTCCATCATCTACCTGCCTGCCTGCTGCCATACTCCCAGCCATGATAGTCTAGGACTAAGCCTCTGAAACTGTAAGTCTCCAATGAACTTTTTCTTCTCTAAGTTGCTCTGTCATGGAGTCTTATTGCAGCAACAGAAAAGTAACACAGACATCGTGAGTAGATTCTAAGCTCCATCACAGTGTTCTCCCCCTTCTCTTACCTTGTGACTTCCCTTGCCATGCTCCTCCTCCATGTCAATTCCCTATGAATTCTCTGCTGATGCTGTTTCTGCACATGGTTTAGCTGCTGTGACTGAGGAATGGAAAATCACATTCATGCTTACGAGTCTCACTTGATATGTATAACTGCAACTCATAATTGAATTCTACTTCATTTCCTCTGGCAGCTCACTCTACCAGATGAGTGTGGAATAACTTGCTCTTCTAACTTCATATTATTAACACTCTCCCCAGTTCTTTCCTCTTTGAACTGAGGACCTTGATTTTTTTATTTCATTGAGAAAGTAGGTCATATTAGAAAATGAATTTTTAACCTGCTACCAATTCCATCAATGATTATAATTTTTCTCCCTTGTCAGCTATTGCATATTTAGTTCTGTTCTATACTACTTTGCATTTAGTTGGTTAATCTGAAATAACTGTATTCAGATGTCTGAAATTTCAATATGAGCACCAATGTGACTATTTATCCATTATATCATTCCATCAGTAAGCATGCCTCCATTTGCCATCAAAGGTTGCTCAACAGTATGAGAGATGAGAAGATGCATCATCTAAACGTCTACTTGTCATGGTGTTATTGCCCAATGAAGGTTAGTAACATGGTCAAGATTAGAACTCCCTCGGGAGTAAATACCTGAGAACTAGCATACAGGAAAGTCACCTGACAACTATTCTGGACTAAATATTTGGCCCCCAGACCAAATTCATGTTGAAATTCAAGTACTTAATGTGGTGGTATTTGGAGACAGGGACTTTGGGAGATAATTAAGTCATAAGGATGGTGCTGTCGTTGGTGTGATTCGTGGTTTTAGAAGAAGACATGGAAATGTTGTCTTTGCTGTCCTTGTTGTCCACCATGTTAGGGAGTGTAAGAAGACAGTCATCAACAGACCATGGAGCAGGCTAGACATTTTGTCTGCTGAAAATTTAATCTCAGAATTATTAGCTTCTAGAACCATGAGAAATAAATGTCTATCTTAGCTACACATTGTCCACCTTAAAACAACCCACACTAACTATTTGCAAGGAAAATGCCCTGTTTTTGCATCTTTGTTCACATTATAGTAATTGCCTTGTAAATATAGATATATATCAATCTTTTATCCATATGTCATAGTGCATAGAACTGATACACTTCAATTGATCTAAGACTGAATTACAACTTTTGACACAATCCCTAGACAACAATTAGGTCTAACTTAGAGAGGTTTTTGAAAAAGTACTTAAAAATCATCACTGGAGTAATTTTAGGCTATATGTGCATGTCTCCTCAGTAAATTTTAGATGATCCTTATTAAGTTTTACTGCTTTTTATTGTGAGTTTATTTAATACAGTAAGTTGAAATGGACCCACTTTCTCAATGATAATTACATATTTTTGCATTTCATCAAACCTAGGAAATGGACATTAATACAATATTTTTAAGTCAAGCAGATACATTAACTGAATTTCACCAGGTGTTTTTTGTTTGTTTGTTTGTTTTTCTGTCTGTGTACGTATGTGCGTGTGTGTGTGTGTGTGTGTGTGTGTGTGTGTGTGTGTATGTGTGTTTCTGTTGTCTGTCTGCCTACGCATGTGTAGTTTGAAACTTTATCAACTGTGTAGGTAAGAGTAACCATTATAGGTAATATTAATAGTCAGATATACACAGATGCATCACTATTAAATTCTTTATATTTTTCTTCAATCCATGCTCTTTCCTCAGCCTACCTCTTGGAAACCACTAGAATCTTGTGCCTCTCTATAATAGCCAATGTCATATAGCTGGAATCATACATGATGTCACCAACAAGGAACAGCTTTTCATTTTTCAAAAATTTGGCACTATAACCCAGAAATTCATTCAACTGTTACACATAGTTACGTGCAATAATTCATTCTTATTTCTTGCTGAATAATAATTATTGTATGCACAGTTCACAATTTATTTGTTCATTCAACCCTTGAAGGACATCTGGTTAGATTCTAGTTTGGGGATTTTATAAATAAAGCTGCAGTGAACATTTATGGGCAGGTTTTTGTGCAAATCTAATCCATCATTTCTCTGGGATATATATCCAAAGAAGTAACTGCCAGGTCATATGGTAAATGTATATTTAATGTTACAGGGCAGTGCCAGATTTTTTTCCAGTGTAACTATGCTCTCATTGTCAATACCCGAGAAGTAGGGTCTCAGCATCCTTGCCATTATTTGTTAACATCAATGAGTATTTAGTGCAACCATTTTTAAAGATATATAGTTGTGTCTCGTTATGATATCAATTAGAATTTCTCTGATGGCTGATGATAGTTAAACATATTTTGGCGTATTTATTTTGTTTGACATGTCTTCTTTATGAAATATCCACACAAACTTTGGTCCTTTTTCTGATTGAATTATAAAATAAGTTTTCTTCCAATTATAAAATAAGTTTTAAAATCAGGCCGTATAATTCCAACTTCCACATTTTTCCTTGTTTATTTGTATTTTGCTAATTATGTTGAGTGTTCCAGTTCCATTATCTTGACAGCTCTACTTTTTTTCCTCATCTTGCAATCATTCAGTCTGTTTTACTGGTAATCAGAAAACTTGATATTCCTACCCTATTAACTTCTTACATATTAGCCTTCTGCTCATCATGGGTGTCTTCCATTCATCTTGTCCTCTATTCATTCATGATGCCTTTAGATTCTTCTCCAGAGATTTATTTATACTTTCTCTCAAAAGATTAGAGTTGAAGACTCAATTATCCTGGCTACTCTTCATTTCTGATAGCCACAATTTTTTTTTGCTGTTAACTATTTACATTAGAGTGAAATTGTGAGTTTTTAAACCTTTAACACACACAAAAATGCATTCTTCCTGCATGTAATCAAAAACTTTAAAATGAAAATGAACAACAAAAGAAGTAAGAAAGCACATAAAATTTCATTTTTTTTCATGAAGGTCACATTAGTGTGGCTCTCTTTATTACATTATGAATATGAAATTATTTTAAAAGTCCCATCTCTCTCTTTAAATTTTCTCCTTGTATCTGTGTCTGCCCTTTCTCCCCTTCGGTAATATGATGCAGCTGCTTCCCTGGTGCCTAAGGCACACACATCTTTTTTCTGTTGTGTTTTTGTGAATAATTTGTTCTATGTCATGAAGCATTTCTGTTTCTGCTCTAGTTCTC
>CABHPH010119330.1:0-22565 GCA_902168325.1 Peromyscus nudipes
ACCTCCCCAGAGGTCTAGCATCTTCTGTCTCGATGAATTTTCCTACAGGATGGGGGAAAACACTTTTATATGACAGGGGTTTTTATCCAGAAATGATAAAGAATGTTAAGCTTGACAATAAAAAAACAGCCCACTCAACTTAAAAATGGGCCTGACATATTGCTAGTGGGATTGTAAGGAGGCACAGCAACTTTGAAAAAGAGTTTAAAAGTTTCTCAAAGTGTTAAAACATAAATGTTAAACATAGAACTACCATGTGACCCGATCATGTTAATCTTAGAGGTATGTTCAAAGGAAATGAAAACCATATGCCCTGTCCACATAAAAACTGTAAATGAGTGTTCGAAGGATTAACCAAAAGAAGCCGAGAAGTGGAAACACCCAGATTTTCATCAACTGATGAGCGTGTTTTAAAAATAAGGTCCATCCCTACAAAACAATCCTTCTTGTCAGTAGTGAAACACACAGCAACAACAAAAACCCATGTGCCCTGAAAGCTGTTGGTGTTGAGATAAAGATCCTTACAATATGAGCAAATGTGACCAAAGGGCCCAGCAGAACGCTCAGTGTGGGGAGGCAAGGGAGCAGGGACAGTGCTAATGTCACCAACAGCATCCTCTGACACAGGACTAGTTAGAACAGACACTTGGAAAAGACATCTTGATAGTTTGACTTTCAACTCCAAGGAATTGCCCAGTTGGCTAAAATTCTGAGACACATCTGACCCAAAACTGTGAATCTTGTTGCTGCTGATTGGGTGGAGAATGTTTCTAATTTCATGATCCAGGACCCCACTTCAGGTGTGATAAAATGCCACAGAGACTTCCTGCGGAGTGTTCCAGCAGCCACCAATCTGATTTGCAGAACTGTGAGTCGAGCAGTATCCTAATATTCTAAGGAGACTTAAATCCGATCCTTTGGAAGATCCAATTCTGAGGCTTCCCCTACTTGACGTCTTGGTCTATGGGACCATTTACCCCTCACCTGCAGCTCAGCGGCACACATTTATGGAGAAATTGGCTAGTAGAAGAACTCGGGAGAAACTTAGCAAGCCAAGGCAGTAGAGTCCTGCTTGCCATAGTAACTTAATCCTCAAGAGACAATGCCCTTGAAGGCAGTCCAGGGTTGGCAAGACGACTCATCTGCTGAAGTCACTTGCCACCAAGCCTAATGACCTGCATGTGATTTCCAGAAGGAGAGCATCAGGTCCTGCAAATTGTGTACTGACCATCACACAAGTGTGTTGGTGCATGCCGCCCACCTACATAAATAAATGCTTTTTTTTGAGACAGGGTCTCACAAGATAGCCCTGTCTGGCCCAGAACTGTCTAAGTAGACCAGGCTGGCCTTGAACTCACAGAGATCACTTGCCTTTACCTCCCAAGTGCTGGGATTAAAGGCTGTAGTACCATGTCCACCTCGACTAAATGATTAGTTTTTGTTTTTTTTTTATAAAAGTATTTTGTTAACTATGAATATTGCTCAGTAAGGTTGGTTGTGCAGATGCATCTATTATATTCAGACTTCATTTCCTTTAAATAAACCCCAGGAGAGATACAGACATTGGACACGGTGTGTACATTAGTTTGTTGTCGTCATTTGTTTGTCACTTGACACAAGCCAGGGTCATCTGGGAAAAGTGAACTCCAATCGAGAAAGTGCTTCCACCAGAGTGGTCTGTAGGCGCGTCTGTGGGGCATTTTATTGGCTGATGACTGAGGTGGGAGGGCCTAGCCTCCTGTGGGCGGAGCCATCCCTGGGCTGGTGGTCCCGGGTTCTATAAGAAAGCAGGCTGAGCAAGCCATGAGGAGCAAGCCAGTGAGCAGCACTCCTCTGTGGCCTCTGCGGCAGCTCCTGCCTCCAGGTCTTGCTTGAATTCCTGCCCTGACTATCAAAATGGACCGTGATGTGGAAGAGTAACAAAATAATCCCCCCCTCAAGTTGGTTTTGACAACTGTTTTGTCACAGCAATAGAGAAGCAAACTAATATGATATTGATCATATGAAAGTTTTCCCTTTATTTTTTAAGTTAGTGGTTTGTGTGTAGTCTAAGATGGCTTCAAGCTCACAGTCAGAGGTGCCTTCACCTTCCACGTTCTGAGATACAGACACAGCCCACCATGCAGCTTCATGGCCCTAGTTTTCATTTTTTTGTGGTTTTGTTTTTAGTAACCTCCACAGTGTCCCAAAAATGGCTGTACTAATTTACATTCCCACCAACAGAGTATAATGGTTCCTTCCCCCACATTCCTGCCGGCATTTGTTAGTTTTTATTTTATTACATAGTAGTTATGACTGGGATGACATTGAATCCCAATGTAGTTTTGATTGGCATTTCCTTGATGGCTAAAGATTTTGGGCATTTTAAAGGTACTTATGGGCTTTATTTCTATCTTTGAGAATTGTCATTTGCCTATTTTTAAGAATAGCATTACTTATTCACTTGTTAAAGATTTTTCAAGTTGTTACCTTCCTTTATCAATTCATCTGCTTATTTTTTTAAACAATGTTTTTATTAACTCTTTGAGAATTTCATGCAATGTATTTTGATCATATTAAGCTCACTTCCCCAACTTTTCCTAGATCTACTCCTCACCTCTTTACTCACCCAACTTTCTGTTCTTTTTTTTTTTCTTTTCTCTTTTTGTCCATGAAATTTGCAGGTAAATGGGTGGAACTGGAAAAACGTTATACTGTGTGAGGTAACATGGAAAGATACATGCTGCATGTTTTCTCTTATTTGTGGATCCTGGCTCCAGATCTTTAGATGAGAGTGTATCATCGGGAATAGCAGCAGACACCAGGAAAGTCAAAAGGGACCTCGTGGTGGGAGGGGACCAGTAGAACACAAGTTGATAGGGGAAGTGAGAAAAGTGGAGGAGGGGCTTTGACTGGGAAGGGGGAGGAAGGGCTATACAGAGACAGGGGGAAAGAGGAGGGGTAAACAACACTAAGGATGATTGAAAAAGGACATAGAGAAACATATTAGTTTACATTTACCAAAACTTAGGATATACAATTTAAATGCAGTTATGCTACTGGGGTGATAATGCATCCCCTAAGAGCCATAGACTAACAAAACCCCAGGCACAGTAATGAGAAACTTCTAAAGCTGTTGGTTAGAGGAGTCCAAGAGACCCCTCCACCTCCTCCCCCCCCAAAACCAATATAAGCTATTGCTGTTTGCCTCCCTTGTTTGCCTCCCACAATTTGTAGGTAAGACCATTGCTGAAGATACCACACTTGGAACACATGATTTAGAGAAATCTATCTGTAACTGACCCAGAAGCCTCCTCCTGGGGAACTGGCCTTCATAGTACTGGAAGGTTCTGTGCAAGCTGCCAAGGGAGAAGAGCAGTTGGTAGTCCTGGCATGATAGCCACAATATTGTAATAGTGGCACTTGTATCTTGGGGTAACCAAGAGCTGTCTAATTGGACTTAAGGCCAACTCAACAGGAGGGAATCCATGCCTGATACTGTAAACCTAGCCAACTACCCAAGGCTGGAGAGATCATAGACTCATGATGAGAACCTGTGACTGGCATTTTCCTAAGTCAATATAATTTCTAATGGTGTTCAAAACACCTATGCTGTCACCCATCATTAATGAAATATAAAAAAAAAATACAAATAACCAGTGAGTTTAAGACCGGATTCTTTGAAAATATAAACAAGATCAACAGATCTTTGGTCCTGTTTACAAAAGGAAAGAGAAAAGAGACCCAAATTAACATAATCAGAAATGAACAGGGAAACATTACTATAGATAGCAAGGAAACTCATAATATTACAAGAGAATACTTTAAAAACCTATACTCCACTAACTTAGAAAGTCTAAAAGAAATAGATGAATTAGTAGATTCATCCAAACCACCAAAATTAAACTAAGAAGAGATTAAAAAAAATTTAACCAAACCCATAACAAAAAAGGAGATCAAAATAGAAAAAAAATCTTTCAACAAAAACTAACCCAAGCCCAGATGGGTTCACAGCAGAATGCTACCAGTCTTTCAAAGAACTGCAACCAATACTTCTTAATTATTCAAGAAAAGTAGAAAAAGAACAGCCCTTCCAAACCCCCATGAAACCAGTATCAGTCTATTACCAAAACCAGGTAAAGACAGAACAAAAGAGAAAACCACAGGTCAGTATCTCTGGTGAACAAACACATATGTAAAAATTCTCAGTGAAATGTTTACAAAATGAAGATAGGCTGCTATGTGGGGTCCTCCCCATGTTGTCTTCTAGCAGTTTTCAGCATTTCAGGTTGTACATTGAGGTCTTTGATCCATTTGGAGTTAATTTTTGTGCAGGGTGATAGATACAAGTCTAATTCCATTCTTCTACCAATGGACATCCGGTTTCCCCAGAACCACTTACTCAAGATGCTGAGTTTCCACCGGTTGTATTTGTGGAGTTGTACTCAAATAGTAAATGGCTCTAATTCGTCTGGGCTCCATTTGTTTCACTACTTTGTTCCATTGATCTATGTCTTAGTTAGGATTTCTATTGCTATGAAGAGACGCTATGACCAAGACAACTCTTTTTTAGATAAAATTTATTTAGTCTATGTGTTTTTCACATCATGATCCCATTTATTCCCTGTCCCTTCGAATCTGCCCTCTGCATGTAGGGGTCTCTGCATGCCCCTACCCTGAATAAAACAAAATTCAAGAGAAAAAAAATGAAGAAAATAAAATAAGAAAAATTTAAAAAAAGGGAAAGAATTAAAAATCTTGTCATGGAAGCTGCAGTGTGACCCAACAGGTCACGCCATATAGTTCTTTGTCCATGCATCTCTACTTGCAAGTGTTCATTACAAAGAGTCATTGGTCTTGTTCAAGGCCCCTTGTCTCCACCACATGATCAATGCTAAACTAGGACTCTTCCTGGACATCCCACTGGTGCCCTGTGTTGTGGAGATCCTGTAGCTTTGGGTCTGTGGGTCAAGTCCCCTCACGTGCTCCAGCAGATCATAGATGGGGTGGATGTTGGGGCAGGCCAAGTCATAACCCTGGGTCTGGGCCTGATCATCATGGTGGGACATGGCAGCATGCAGGCAGACATGGTGGTGGAGAGGTAGCTGAGAGTGCTACATCTTGCAGGCAACAGGAAGTAGACTGACTGTTACACTGAGCAAAGCTTGAGCAAAAGAAACCTCAAAGCCCGCCCCCACAGTGACACACTTCCTCCAACTAGGCCACACCTCCTAATAGTTCCACTCTGTAGTAGGAATCTTAAAAGTTCTTATTAATAAAATCAAACCTGAGGTCAAGTATTGGGGTGAACACTGGAAGATCAGAGAGATAAAACAAGCCACAGCTAACCTCACCTGGCCAACTTCTCAGCTGATGTTGTTTCCTCAGACTGGAAGCCTCTGTGTCCTCATATCTGAATGGCTCTCAGCTGAACTGTGCTGCTCAAAACCTAAAAGCTTCACCAGCCAAATGCTTCTAGTTCCTGGTCCTCACACCTTATATACCTTTCTGCTTTCTACCATCACTCCCTAGGATTAAAGGCTCGCTTTCTGGGATTAAAGGTGTGAGTCACCATGCTTGGCTGTATCCTTGAACAGATGGATTTCTGCCTCTGGAATGCTAGGATTAAAGGCGTGAGTGCCACCATTTCTAGCTTAAGTATCTAGTGGCTTTTCTGTTCTCCGACCCCAGATAAGTTTATTAGGGTACACAATATTTTGGGGAACACAATACCACCACACCACTCCCTTTGGGGGTCATTTTCTTTCAAACCACCACAGTCTACACGTGTGTTTTCATGCCAGTGCCGTGCTATTTTTATTCCAATATCTTTGTAATATAGCTCAGGTGATTATTATCAATATCATTAAGACCCAAACAGGTCTCATAACGCTCTTTCACTTGAATTCAGCAGTTTTCCGTCTGAAAGTGTGTGTCTGGGCATTACCCAGGTCTATATAATGACACAGTTCTTGCCACTGAAGCTGGCTCTAAAGCATTCCCTCTACTCACCCACCCCCCCACGCCACCCCCACTTTTACTGGCCCAGGGAGCCTATGAGCTACTTGCCAAATTATTGGCATAAATTAAGTCTTGGTTACCTCTTACGCTCGCTGTTTTTGTGGCTGCTCCTAGGTACTTCCCTAAATTTCCTGTGATACAAGCCCTACCCATCTCAATGGCCACCAAAGCTGAGGTCTAGGAAAGGCCCAGGGAAAATCTGGGAAGCAGTAGCTTCCTTTTTGGCAGTACATCTTTAATACCTCTAGGGGGCACTGTTGGTCCCAGTTGCAGAATCATGAATGGCACGAAATCCTTGCGCACCCCTGCAAACATTCTAGTGCCTAGACGGCCATGGATGCCAACACACAGCCGCTCTGCAGTCAGCCATCTTGTGCTGTTGGATCATAGGAGTACTTCATCCTTAAATACAATGAAGGAAAAATAAGTGTGGGAACTGCAACACAGGAATTATATGAGTCATGCTGACGGTGAATTATTTCTTCTCCTCCCCACTAGGAGGTCAAATCCCAGTGTGCTAGCTGTGTGCACCACTACAAGTAGTTGCATGTAGATAAGGGGTATGTTCTTCAGCCTTTTGAGGTCCGTAGCGAAGGCCCACTGGGCAGCTGGCTGGGTGGCTTTTCCCCTGTGCCCCTATTTGTAAGGTGAGGATAATGAAAAGGTGCATGTTCCACAGAGTGTCTTTAGGATTGCATTAGAAGTAATGTACTTCCTTGTTTGACACGATGGGGCATTATGAGTGGTCAAAGGCAATTTTGCACTAGTCTGCATGAGCATTATGACAAAAACCCCAATTCTGAAAGCAAAAGGGATCTTCAGTAGAACCGCTGTGGGCATCCTCAAGACGCAGGGCCGCGGCAGCTCCTCAATCTGCACCGCGTTTCCCATCTCTCCCGTCTCCAGTTCGGGCTACTGTTTCCAACAGAATCCAGCTCTATTGCTCGGAGTCGGCATTTACGAGCTATTCCACGCTCAGACTGTTCCTCCTCTCCTAGAAGCATAGTGCTATCCCCATAATCTGTGGACCCAGATAGTGGAAGGCTGAGCTTTGAGGGAAAGCCTCCCTGTGGTGTGAGATACTTCCTCCTTAGAACTTGGGAAGTGGATGGACTTAGGAAAAAATTATATCTTCATTTTCATGAACTCGTGGTTGAAGTCTGGTTCCATTGTATCAAAGGATCAGTCAAAAGCCAGGCATAGCAGTATATGCTTGCAATCTCAGCACTTGGGCATCTGAGGAAGGAGGGCCACAAGTTCAAGGCCAGCCTGAGGTATATATGGGTAAGCTTTCCAGCGCCACACAGAGAAGTACTGACTGTGTTGTAATGAAGTTAGCTGTGACTGGGACTTGGTCCTCCACGGAAGCCCTGCCTATGTTCATGTCACATGCCAGTCATCAATTATACTCACCATGATTTCAAAGTCATAGAGTTCAGACGAGCCCGTGAGTTTTATAGTTAATAAAGACCACGAGGAGGGTGGCCCCTGGACTGGCCCTCAACTGTGAGTTAACACAGGTTGAGGTCAGATAAGTACAGTCACTGAAAACAGAACCTTGTTGACGGTTTAACAGAACAATTTAACACCTTTCGAGTGAGATAATAAACAAACTGATACTTGTGTTCCATCTCTTTTGTTTCACATTTTTATCTTATAAATGATGTCAGTCTGAGATGGATGAGAAAAATGAATTGGACCTTCCCTACAGACTGAAAACCACCCACTTAATGAGGTGAACAAGAAGTAAACATTTTAAAAACATTTGATAACTGTATTTTGACATAGTTAGATCCTTTGTATTAACACCATGTTTCCTGTAACAGAGGCAGTCAGCTTCACCAGATTGCTAGAGCCCACGGTGTAAAGAGGTCAGTATTAACTCCAGCATGTTCCCTGTGTACTACCTGGTTAGTCCCAAATCGCATTCCCAAAGAGAGTGACTGGTTTGATAATCCAAAATTATTATTTTTTCTTTAATTTTTAAAACATCTCTAGTATGGGACACTAGTCTTCCTTCCTAAGTGCTTAGACCCCCATGTTCACTTACAGAGTCAGGATGCTAACTAGTTCCACTGTCCACAAAGCTGTTGGCATTTTCCTGGTAAACTCCTGATCTGAGGCCCCCAACCGCTGGGTCTCTTGGTGTCACTGGGATAATTTCTATTGTCATATCTTAAAGTCATGGATTGTTTTCTCATCTGTGTTGAGCGCGCTGAGGAAGCAAAGGATTCCTCATCTTCATTACCGGAGTTTTGTAACTAGTGTTTCCATTTGTTTTATCTCCATGTTTCCATCTGGCTGGAAAGTTCCTATCTGATCTTGCTTGGAATCCAACTTTTCCATTAGAGGCCTTAATGTACCACATACTATTGTGTCAGATTCTGGCTGATAGCTTTGATATTTGTGTCACGTCTAATAATGTTTCTTGGCGGTGTGTTTTTTCTTCTTGTCTTTTGTATGCATCATAACTCTTAAAAATGTGCATATTTGTAAGCGATATTGTTAAAGTAAAAGATTATACAGCTGAGAAAGAAAAATGAAGGTTGGCCTTGTCTGATCAGGGGTTCTCCCCACTCCCCCAGTGCACCTGCTCCTAAATTTCACGTCTCGTCTGATTCCTGGACCTGATGCACAGGCTTCTCCTACATTTCCTGGCTATGACGAAGGGCCAGTCTATCCAGGGACGTGGCTCGTCTGTTCTAATTTCATTCTGTTACTGTAATAAATCACTCTGACCAAAAGCAATTGGGGAGGAAAGAGTTTATTTCATCCTATATTTCCGGGTCATAGTCCATCACTGAGGGAAGTTAGCAGGAGCCTGAAAGCAGGATCTTATTTGCTACTCCACCCAGCATGACCTCTGACTGGAGAACTCAGCCAGAGAAATACAAAAGGAACCACGGATGATGCTGCTTGCTGGCTGACTCACTTGCTTGTGCTTAGCCACCCCCACCCCCACCCCCATATAGTAACTTTTAATTAAATTTGTAGTTTTACAGAGTTCTTATACTGCCAAGCAAGTCATGCCTGAGAATCTGAAGAAAGAAATGGTACAATGGCCAGCCTTATTTACCCATCACACAGTGTATTAAAACTTGATTTATGTTTAGCTAGCCTTTTTATACGGCCCAGAATCACTGCCTAGGGATGGGTTGAGAGAGTCGGGCCTTCTCATTTCAATTAAGACAAGCAAGACAGATACCTCCACAGATCAACATGATAAAGAGAATTTCTTGATTAAAATTCTGTTCTCTCCTAGGAGATGTTAGGCTGTGTCAAGTTCACAGTTAATGCTAACAAGGACACCAACCTTCCATTGGTGTCTTGATTTCCAGTCCAACCACACTTCCTTTCCCAGGTCTGTAAAAGAGTCCACCATCTCCTTGGCTTTTTGACACTACATCCTTTCTCCCTTTTCCAGAATCAGGAATAACCTCTCTTAGAATTTGTTCTTGCCAATACCCTCCCCACATCAAAACCCAGCTGAAGCCCAGCTCCTCAAAGGAAGACCAGGACGATGTGTCCATCGCACACCCAAATCTCTTGCTTCTCTGAGTTCTTGTCATCCCATGACCTGGTAGATGGGCAGAAACTGGACAGGAAGTGGGGACAGTTAGTGGAGTCTAGCAGGGTTAGAACAATTACAGCCAGCCTAGTGGAGGAACCATTAAACGGTGTCAAGTTTTAAGGAAATAAACGAAGATTCTCCTAGCCACTCGATTGAAGAAGTAAGTCACATGTATGGGGTGAACTCAGTGTTGCCTGCTGAGTCAGGTGTGCGGCAGGTAGGCAAGAGGCTCAGAAGAGAGGAGGAAGCAGAAATGATGAAAATCAAGACACTTCACTTTTGTAAAAAAAAAAAATTAATTTTTAAAAACTTCACTAATAATATTTCAAAATTTAAAAAGTACAGAGATATTTTAATAAGATATTTCTATAAATTTGTATTCAGCAGAATGATCTTCTAAAGGTCGAAAAAATGTCCATATATATGTATGTGAACATATGTATGTACATATATGTGTATGGGTATATATCCATAACCTTGGTCTAGTTACCTTAACTATGCTTAGAATCATTTATCTGCAAAACTGCAACAGTAGTCCCCACCACCCAGGGTTCAGCGAAGAGTAAATGAATTAATGTTGGTAATGTGAATAAATAAAGCCTAGTTACTATGTAAGTGCTTGCTAAATAAAAATCTCCATTTTTCTAGTCAAGGATTAGAGGTAGGTAAGCTGTGCATGTGGTGAAGGAGAGAGGGCTCCTCTTGCTTCTGTCTCGATGGGCGTTGCCCACGTCTGACTAGTGTTTGTCTATATCAAAGGCAGAGCTACCTTCCTGATAGCTCAGTGTGTTATATGATGAGACCACATGGGCTGGAATTCCTGGCATTCAATGTCTCCTTTTCTGACTCTCTCTCTAGCTGTCTCAGATGCACGTGAGAATATTGACCTTCACTCTTGACTTACACTTTCTTTCTCCCTACATCTTTGAAGGCCTTGGAGAATTAGTATTCAATCACCTTGCCTGTCACTAATATTTGTTAGCTCCTACTAAGTAAAGGGCTTAGCACATTTGATTGTCTGTCTTCTGACAGATAGATTGGGTTTCCCTAAACTCTAGCTTCTCTTTTCCCCAGAGAGGTTTCAATAATGGGCACAGGCTCCTCTACACCCTAATATTTGAGACCCACAGTGTGGATAGTAGACCTCAGTACCACCTGAGATTAAGAGCTGAATGAGAACAGACCCATTATTAGTACCAGAGCTGCCTCCAACCCCTCCCTTCTTCCTCTGACGCTGTCACACTGCCCTCAGAAATCATTCCAGGTAGGAAAAGGAATACAAGACCAGCCTGACAGAACATCTCTGGTTCCTGTTGGAAACAAGGTGAGCAATGTGATATCTCAAGATCTGAAAGTGAATGCTTCTCTAAATTCCACATTAATGAGGATTTTCTCAAACTACAAACTACTCTCCAGTTACCACTTGTCTCCTTGCTGGCAAAAACAACCAAGGAATGGTTTATTTTGGCCCTCAGTTCTAGGATATAGTCCACCAGGGCAGGGAAGCCATGGCCGCGGGAATTTGAGGCAGCTGGCCATATTACATCTGCAGTCAGAAAGAGGGAGGATGCTGACTTAGTTTCTCCTTTTGATTTAGCCCAAGACCCCAGCCCACTGACTGTGCCACCCACTTTAGAGTGGCTCTTCCCATCTCACTGAACAGAGTCTAGAAAACTGCTTGCAGATTTTGTGACAATTTGCTTGCACTGTGATTCTAAATCTTGTCAAGTTAACAACCAAGATTAACCAGAATGCCTCCTAACCCTACTCCTTCTCACCATGATGAGGACTTGCTGGAACACTGTTCACACAATAACAGAGCACTGGAGGTCAGGACGGAAGGAGCGGAATAGATGAAACCCAGATGTTCCTCTGCTGCTCTCTCTTCGACCTCCCATGTTTCCAGCAACATCAATCCATTAACATTTCTGTCACTAATATTTGTTACCTCTTACCATGTTGCAGGTGCTGAACCTGAATTACATCATTTAACTCTGTCAATATCCCTATAAGACACAGGCAATCTGTACTGTGACTTTCTGTCTTTGTTGGGGGAGGTTGACGGCATGATGGTTAACTCAGTTTTGGAGTCAGTAGACTTGAGTTAAACCTCACTCCAATATCTATCTCTGAAACCAGTTATTTAAAAACTATGCACTTAGATTCCTTAATAAAATAAAAATAATATATTACTTTCCTAGTTCCCAAGGTTCAACAGAAAGTAGAAAATAAAGAAGGGAAATAGAAATGATTAGATATAGTTATAGAAAGATATTTTTTTAAACAAGTAAACAGTGTGATTTGGCTCTAAGTTGTTGAGAAATCAATATATAAATATGTGATTATAAAAGAGTCAGTTAAATCAGAAGAACTGAACCTTTGCTCCAGAGGCCATGAGAGGTCCATGGTTATTACTTCTAGTGTTCTCTGTTTCTGTGACTAGAACTCTGTTCTGAAATGACCACATGTTAGCCTTCCGCCAGTTACAAAATACTCGATAGCCAATTTATAAGAAGAAGTCATTTTTTCAGGGGGCAGGGTTCACAGTGTTAGAGGTTCCTGTCCATGGTTGGTCCTCATTGCTTTGGGTCCTGGTGAGACCATGTCATAGGTGCATGTGTCTGAGAAAAACCTCTTACCTCATGTCCAAGACACCAAGAAGAGGGAAGGGAGGCCTAATTTCCCAAAATCCCCTTCAAGGGCTAGTCCCAGTGTCCTAAAGACCTCCCCGCTTGGCTTTTTTTGTGTTGAGAGGAGGTTCTACCATTTCTCAACAGCACCATGCTCGAGACCAAACAGCATTTGGCGGACATTCAAGATGCCAACCATGGTAGTACACAACCTTGACTGTGGGGTTCTAGAGAAAGAGATTAATTGAAAGATGGCTGCGTCCAACCCTGCTCCTTTGCTCTCCCCTGGAGATACTTCTTCTTGGCCTTTTCATTGACTTCCTGTATTGTTAGGAGCCTTGGGACAGAAAGGATTCTCCTTTATAGCTGTGTTTACCTTGCCTTCTTGACTCTGTTCAACCATCTTGAAAGCTATCTCCTATATGCTCATTTCTGCAAGGGGCCAAGGGTATATACTTGGAGTACAGAAAGTAACCATCTCTCTCAGCACATTCACTCTTATTGCACACATATACCCAGCATGGGGGAATACTGAGAAAGACGTGCAGGTTGGGCTGGGGATGTGGCTCAGTCTATAATGGCTGTGCAAGTATGACGACCTGAGTTCAGATCTCCAGAATCCACATACAGAGGTAGACATGGCAGCACATCTCTCCAACCAACCCCAGCACTGAGGAGGCAGAGATAGGAGGGCCTTTGAGACCCGCTGGCCAGTCAGTCTACCTGAGTCAGTGACTCCAGGTTCAGTGAGAAATCCTGTCTCAAAGAGTAAGTGGAGAGCTATAGAGGAAGACACCTCGTGTTGGAGCCTGACCCCTGTATGAATGTGCACACACTGTGTGCACATGAAAGATTTGCCATGTATGGAAGGTATGTTCTAAGTTCTAGTCTGTGCCTGTGCATGAAGACTGCACAGCCTTGCATACAGTGTAGCCCAAGCTTACACCAAACTCACGATATTCCCACCTTAGGCTCCCTAGTGCTGTGATCAGAGTGTGTCTTCACATCCAGGTCATTAATAATGTCCCCGCCCTTCTCATATGCAAGTGTGTACACATGTTTGTGTAGGTGTGATCTCCTGGGCGTGTGCATGTGTGTGAAGTTGACTTTAGGTGTTATCTTCTATCACTTTTCACCTCATTTTTTGAGACAGGGTCTCTCACTCCTCTGGAGTTTGCCATTTGATCTAGACTGGCTGACCAGTAAAGATCTGCTAGTGTGTGAGGCCCCAGAGCTGGGTTACAGATGGGCATGTTGCACATGGCTTTCACATGGGTGCCAAGGGTCTGAAGTCAGGAATTCATAGTTTCATAGCAAGTACTTTAACCACTGAGCCATCTTCCCAGTACCAATGGTCACATTCCTTTGTGCATAGGTGAATGTGTGCCTGTGTGTGTGTGTGTGTGTGTGTCTGATATATGTGTATATGTATGATATGTAGGTGTGTGGGCACATGTGTGTGTGTGGGGGGGTGGTCAGAGGACAACTTTTGGGAGTTGGTTCTCACCTTCCACCTTGTTTCAAATAGGGTCTCATGTTTCTACCACTTCACTGTGTACTGCAGGCTCGCTGGCCCACCAGAATGCTGGGGTTGTAGATACGTGCTACTGCATTCAACTTTTTATGTGGGTTCTGAGGGTCAAACTCAGTCTGCAGGCTTGCACAACAAGCTCTTTTATCTTCTGAGTCATCTCTCTGGTCTCCAATACTGACATTCTTAACGTTATTGTGTCCCCATAAAATCACTTGGTGTGGATGACATGTATATTCACAACAAAATGTAGTTACCCCTTTTTCAATATTCATAAGTGGAGTACCAAATGATAACGTTGAATATGATCAAAGTTATTTTTGTTTTGCCTCGAATGTTGACAATTGATAGCAGGAAGACTTACTGAAGGAGGAAAAAAGTCAATGAACAGTTTTATAGTTTCTGGACACGGGTAGGCGGCATTAAACGTTTCCGTTTCCTTGAAGTTCAGCCCAAGCATTGCTCATCTCACCTTGGCCAGGGTTGCTTTTGGCTTACATTTAAACTGCAGAGAGTGGGAGAGAATGCAAGACAGACCAAAGAGGGAGGACAGAAAGGAACAAGAGGAGGAGGCCGGGTTTACCATGAATTCCTGTGCTGTTTGGAGTAAAAGACAGTGGCCACAGGTAAAAAAGACATGACGGAAAAGAGATTAATTAGAAATAAGTAGCAAGCCAGGGAAATATTTGTCTCAGCTTCCTTCTTGGATGCTGGTTAGAGCAGGGGAGGTGAGAGACAGAGCGGAAGAGATTTCAGACTGGTCATTGAATCAAAATTAAAGTTTGCGTGAGAGGTCTTTGGAGAGACGATATCTCTAACTGTGGAGTCCTTGTTTTTACCATCTCTGTAATAAGCACTCATCAGATCCTTACAAAATTAATGTTTTTCTGTGATCTCATTCAGTTACCCTTCTCCACTATCCCGAGTTTGACATTCACATTGCCAGAAAATGAGATTTCCTAATCCAAGTCACATCCTCTCACCCCCCCACTGGGTCAATGTGTCCCATGCCTTCCGTCATGTATATGAATGCCCTTTCCCTAGGCATCTCCAATAGTCCTGATCCACCCCAAACTCCACCTCTAATTGAATTATGAGTCCTCACACAATTGAAAATCCCGATTAAATGCACAGTGAGTCTGTACTGCTGTGGTAAGGAAGAAAAAAAAGAATTTTGTTAATGGAACTGTTTCTCTCAGCTGGACAGAGCAGTTCAATAGAAATGGTCATCAGATGAGTCATCGTGAGCCATCATCTACGAGTAGAAAATTAAGCTGGGCAATGAATTTTCCAGCCTTTGTTCTCAAGTCTGGGATGTCTCAAAGGATAGGTTTATTGCCTAAGAACTCAAGACTGTAATAGTTAGGGTCTTGATAATACAAGTGCCTTTCAAGGTGAGGAGAGCCAAAAGGCATGTGCTTGACTATATAGCATGCCAGAGTCAGGTATGCAAAGGATTCCCCGTAAATTATTTGTTGAATGAGATAGTTTCTGAATGAACAGATTGGTGAGAAAGGGAGAGAGCTGAAGAGTGCTGGCTTGTGACAGTATTGGAGGGCACAAGATTCGGGCTTGTAGGCTGGATGTAGTTCAGTGCATACAGTCAGCTCCATTGTGAGTATGCTGAGTTGAGGAGACATTGGATGTTGTGGGGAGTTTGCTTTATAATAGAAAAGCATACTATTGCTTCTGTGAACGGAGCCAAGCTTGTTAGAATTGAATTTCCTTCCTTCCTTCTGTTTGTTTAATTTTCTTTCTTACAAGTTTTTCTGTTTTTCTTTCATAAACATTTCTGGGCCATTGCTTTTGGTGGAGCTGTGTGTGTGTGTGTGTGTGTGTGTGTGTGTGTGTGTGTGTTCTTGAAGCTCTGTGTGTGTGTGTATGTGTATGTGTGTGTTCTTGGTGGAGGTGTGTGTGTGTGTGTGTGTGTGTGTGTGTGTGTGTGACCAGAAGTCAATGCCTAGTGACTTCCTCTATGGCTCTCACCTTATCCTGCGAGACAAGGTCTTTCATGTAATTTTCTAATTGGCTAGCCTGGCTGGACAGTGCTCAGGGATCTGCTTTTCCCCTTTCCCCCAGCCCTTCAGCTACTGCACCTGGCTTGTACATGGGTGCAGGATCTGAAAGCAGGTCCTCATGTTTGCATAGCAGCATTTTTCCAGCTGAGCTGTCTCTCTAGCTCCTCATTCCCAGAACGCTATGCTAGACACCGACTGTTCATGAAAAGAACGGTCTCCATTCACAGAGTCAGCATCATTGCCTCGCTTCCTGCTGTATAGCAGGTGCTGTCTCAGTCATCACACAAGTTGACACACTGGTGTCCATAGAGATGTGGTCCCTTCCGAATGACCTTAACTCATTTAAATGACAAGACACAAACTCATGCAGTAAGTAATAACTGCTAAAAACCAAACACCATCTTTGTGTGTAGTGCAAGCCATCTTTTAATATAAAATATTATTTAAAAATCAAACATGTGGTTTATTAAAATAAGACCTTCCCCTTCAGCAGGAATCAATTGAGCCGGTCAATTCTATCCTTCTTGGTACAGCGACCCTTCTGAGCATATGTTCTTCAAATATACAGAGAACAAATTTAACCACAGTGTAGATGGAAGAAAACAAACAACCCCTTAGGTTTCCAGGAAGAGACAGGAGGCTTGGAAAGGGCCCTTTGGTGATGAGAATGCAAACGTCTACTGGTGTCCATTACTGTAATTGCTGCTTTCTCAAGGAGAGGGGTGATCTCATTCTATACAGCACACATTGCTCTACAAAGGCAAATTTCCAAAGCAACAGAAACAACTCTGCTGCTCTGCTTTTAATATTAATTCTGTCATAATTGAACAAATATTTCTTAAAATCTTACAGAGAACAAAATCAGAATTATAATAAACAGCCAACAGAATATGGAATAATTGAAATTAAAAGTGGAGACCATCAAAGGTTGGCAAAGATGTAGTGCTGTTATGAGTCAAAATTAGTGCAAATACTTCAAAGATCATAAAGTTAAACACTACCTTCTGATCTATGACTATACAGTGACAGGAAATGAATGCTTATTTTCTCTAAAAACCACTGACAGAAATCCCTCTAGCAGCATAGTATGTAACACCTCAGGCTGGAAACTACCTATTGGTCAATAATAGACTGATAATCTAATTGGCAAATACCCGTACTTCTACATGCTACAGTTTGAAAATGAAAAGATAGCACACTATTGCTCCGCACAGTAGCACAGACCTTGTTTAGCAAAAGAAGCTCTGCCCCAAACCACACGCTTCCTGAGCTCAGCCACTGACCTCTTAGGCTTGAGGGAGGATAAAATGAGAAAGCTGATGTGAAAATATCCGTATAAAGTTAAGCATTTTCTCAGTTGAAAAGGTAAATGATTGGAACAGACGCTTCAGAAAGAACACTGGTGGGTTCCCAAAGACCAATGAAAGACACAGTGGTGCATCTTCAACAAGACACAAATTAATGCCAGTGATATCTCCACTGGCTAGAGCCTAAAGCTGAGGGCTGGCAATTCCAAGTGTTGGCTAGAAGGCAGTGCAACCAGAGCTCTCATGTGTTTCTGGTGTGACTGTTAGAGAATTATCTGTTGGTTTCTTCAAAAAGTTTGACATACACAGCTCAGAAATTAAATTCTTAGGGATGTGTGTGTGTGTACCCAATAACCAAGAGAAATAAAGGCCCATGTCTATAAAAATACTTGTCCAGAAGTTTATAGCAACTTTTCTCCCCTGATAATATTCCCAGTAACAATCTGAGTGCTCACTCTACAATATTTTGCAGCAGTAAAGAGGAATCAGCTTGAGATGACATGGACAAGTCTATTTTTCTTTTCATTTTTTATTCATTTTTGAAGTTGCATAGAAAGTAATGGGTTTTGTTGTGGCATTTTTATGTGAATGTTATACTTTGTTAGAATTCATTTCCAACCCCATCCCCTTCTTCCCACCTTCTCCTGTCCCCAAACAGTATCCACTTCTGCTTTCCTGTCACGTGTATCCCATCACTCTCTCTCTCTTCTCCCCTCCCTTACGATATCCCCCATGGTCCTCTTCTACATTCATCCCCAGACTTAAATCTAGATTTCTCATGTGAGAGAAAACATATGACCCTTGTCTTTCTGAATCTAGTGTATTTTTCTCGAACATAATGTTCATTGATTCATTCATTTTCCTACAAATGTCCTAATTTCCTTTTTCCTTACTTCTTAATGAACTTCCATTGTGTACATGTATCACATGCATTTTTAATCTTTTTTAACTTTTATTGATTCTTTGTGGATTTCACATCATGCATTCCAATCCCACTCATCTCCCCATCCTCACATCTGCCCTCTATTCTTGCAAACTCCCTCCAAAACAAAACCAAATTTAAAAGAAAAACCAAAAACGAAACAAAACAAAGAAAGAAAAAAATGAAAGAGAAGAGAAGAATCTTGTCGTGGAAGCTGTAGTGTGGCCCGTTCAGTCACATAGTTCACCCTTGAGCCCATTCATCTTTTCTTGCAAGTGTTCATTGCCTTGAGTCATTGGTCTGGCTCGAGGCCTCTGGTTTCTGCTACACCACTGATACTGGGCTCTCACTGGGGCTCCTCTTGGATAGCCTGTTGTCCTGTGCCACGGAGATCCTGCTGTTTTGGATCTGCAGGTCCGGTCCCTTCACTTGCTCCAACAATTCATAGATGAGGTGGATGTTGGGGTGGGCCAACTCATAGCTCTGGTTCTGGGCCTGTAGCTGGGTTGGTCAGCCCACCATCATGATTATGAGCTTTCCCTCATCATCACTACTGGATGAGCTCTCCAGCACGGCCTCGGCCAGCCCACCCAGTGCAGCCTGCAGCTAGGAGCCGGACCAATTCTCCTGCTCTCAAGTTCTCAGATCTGGTTCACCCTCACTCACACCACCAGGGCCAGCTCTACTGTTTTGGCCAGGCAAGGTGCAGGGCCCTCTCTCCCTATTGCTGTAGGGGGAATGTGGGGCAGAGAGAGAAGGATCAGCTCTCCTGCTCTCATGCCTTTAGGGCTGGCTCACCTAACCTATGCACCCAACAGCAAGGTCAGCTCTAGTGTGCTGACCAGAAGGGGTGCAGGGACCTCACTCCTGCAGCTGGTGAGGAGCCGGGCTAGTTCTCTTATTCTTGTGACCCCTGGGGCCATCTCACTTGCCTGCCTTGGGTAGCAAGGGACAGAGTAGGGGGAGGGCATTTCTCCCTCACCCACACCACAGCATGGCAGATGAAGCAGGGTGTGGTCAGCTGCTGCTCTCGCGCCCTCAGGGTTGACTCACCTGTGTCCACAACCGCAGGGTCAGCTCTAGCGTGCTGCTCAGGTGAGATGCACACCTGTGGTGAGGGGTGGGACCATCTTTCCCCAAGTGCATGTGGGCAGCTCTCCCCTGAGGGGTAGGGGCAGCTCTCCTGCTGCATTATCCAACAAGGGGCAGGGCCAGCTATCCCAGGGCCAGTGCAGGGTGGAGCTGGCTCAGCAAAGCGTGCTTCCCATTGACCTCTGTGCTAACACAGCCACAAACATCATCACAGACCCCAGTTGTAGGAAGACCATGGACCCACACATGGCCCTCAGCAGCAGCTCAGGCCCAGACATCACCATGGCCCCGGTAGCAGCACCAGCTACCCAGCTCAGTATGGCCTTGGCAGCAGCAGGATCTTCAGACACGGGCATGGTCTCAGGTGGCTGACTAGACCTCGGTCATCTGCATGGCCCTTGGTGGCAATGAAGGGGTTAAACTCTCCCACTTTTACAACTACAAATATAGGTTTCAGTTCTCTAAGAAGGACACAACAGGTGTCTCTCCCACAAAGGATCATTTATCCCCAAGGCCCTTGCATTCAGGGACCAGGCCTGAGCCAGCCTCACCATGTCTCAGGGACAAATCCAGCAGCCCCTTCTGAGTCACATCTGAACTTGCTCAAGCTTGTGCAAATATGTCCAAAAATGGTAAGACTAAACCTCAGTCAATTAGAAGTATACTAATCCAACTGCTGCTTGTGTAACCAACCATATTGGAGAAGACCTAACTGTCCCTGAAACTCCTCTTAGCTGTGCTTAAAAGAAGTCTGCACGCTCATCTCAGGGTCATGGCTATTTTTTACAGGTGAACAGCCCGACATGCTGGTAAATAAACGCTCTTTGCTCTTACATATTATTTGAGTCTGGAGTCTTCCTTCAGCATTTCCTTAGACCTTCCAGTAACAGGAGCAATGGACATCAACTCAGACCCCAGCCACTGCAGGGCCACAGACCTGGACGTGGCCCTAGGCAGCAGCCCAGGCCTGGACAACATCACGGCCCCTAGTGACAGTGCAGGCCACTCAGATCAGCATGGCCCTGGTGACAGCATGGCTCATGGACCCCCCTCAAGACCACAGGTTGCAGCCCAGCCCCCCGGGGCATCTGTGTGATCTTTGGTGGCAACATGGGCCACAGACATCAATACAGACCCTGGCTGTGATAGGACTGTGGACCCAGACATGGTCCTAGGCAGCAGCCTGGGCCCAGATGTCACCCTGGTCCTAGGTGGCAGCACAGGCCACTAGAATCAGCGTGGCCCTGGTATCCCATGGTATTTTATGCATTCATCTGATGACAGACCCCAGGCTGGTTCCATGTTTTTGCTAATGTGAATAGTGCAGCAATAAACATGGGTGTATAAGAATCTTTATAGTTGGCTGACTTAAACCTTTTGGGTGTCCAACCAAGAACGGCATAGCTGTGTCATACAGTAGTTCTACGTTTAGTTTTCTGGTGAACTTCAGTGTTGACTTCCGAGGTGGCTGCACAGTTTCCCTCCCATCAGCGATGCGCATGGCTCCTCTTTCCCCACACACTCACCAGCGTTTGTTATCATTTGGTTTCTAGAGGACAGCCATCCTGCCTGTTGTAAGAAGGAATCTCAAAGCAGTTTTAACTTACATCTCCTTGATGGCTAAGGATGCCCAACCCTTTTTCAAAGGCTCATTGGCCATTGCGTTTCTTTTGAGAATTGCCTAATTCAACTCATTAGCTTATTTGTGGATTGGATGAGTTCTTTTTCTTGGTATTTAATTCTTGCAGTCCTTTGTGGATTTTAGGTAGTTATATCCTGTTGGATGTCTAGTTAGCAAAGATTTATTCCCATTTGGCAGGTTGGCCCTTTGCTCTGGTGATTGTTTCTTTTGCTGTATGGAAGCTGTTGGATTTTGTGCAATCAATCACTTGTGCCAATCCTGGGTATTATTATTCCCTGTTCTATGGGTGTCTGTTATGGAAAGTGCTTTGCCTGTGCCTATATCTTGAGTTGGCTTACCTATACTTTTCCTCTGGAGGTCTCAAATTTCCAGACTTTGATTCATTTTGATCTGAATTTAG
The DNA here is from genome assembly GCA_902168325.1 of Peromyscus nudipes. Taxonomy (NCBI): domain Eukaryota; kingdom Metazoa; phylum Chordata; class Mammalia; order Rodentia; family Cricetidae; genus Peromyscus; species Peromyscus nudipes. The sequence continues at coordinate 21,114 of CABHPH010119330.1, forward strand.
GGTGAAAGATGTAGATCCAGCTCCATTTTCCTACAGGTGGACACACATTTTTCTGGTTTGTTGAAGAGGCTGTCTGTTATCCCCTGTAGTGATATATTATGTCCCCCAATATATTGTGCATCCTAATAAACTTATCTGGGGTCAGAGGACAGAACAGCCACTAGATAGACATAGAGGTCAGAAAATGGTGGCACACACACGCCTTTAATCCTATCACTTGGGAGGCAGAGATCCATCTGGATCTCTGTGAGTTCAAAGCCACACTGGAAACAGCCAGGCATGGTGACTCACGTCTTTAATCCCAGGAAGTGATGGCAGAAAGCAGAAAGGTATATAAGGCGTGAAAACCAGAAACTAGAGCTGGTTAAGCTTTTAGGCTTTTAGCAGCAGTTCAGCTGAGATTCATTCTGGATGAGAACTCAGAGGCTTCCAGTCTGAGGAACAGGATCAGCTGAGGAACTGGCGAGGTGAGGAAGCTGTGGCTTGTTCTGCTTCTCTGATCTTCCAGCGTTGACCCCGGCACCTGGCTCCAGGTTTGTTTTTATTAATAAGACCTTTTAAGATTCGTGCTACAATCCCCAATGTTCATTTTTTGACATTTTGTCAAAAAATAGGTGGCTACAAGCTGGGTGGGCTTATTTCTTAGTTCCATTCTCTTGGTCCGCACATCTGCTTTTGTGCGACTCCCATGCCATTCTGTTAAAGTAGATCGTGGGACACGGTTTGAGACCAGGCATTCTGATGCCTCCAGCACCACTCTCCCTGCTTACGATGGCTTTGGCTATTGGGGGTCTTTTGTTCTTCTGTATGAACTTCAAAATTGCTCATTCTAGTTCTGTGAAGAATAAAACTGTATTTTGATGGAGATTGCACCGAATCTGTAGATCACTTTGGATAATATAACCATCTTCACAGTATTAATTCTGCCAATCCAACAACATGAATGTATCTCAACACAAAATTATGAGAGACAGATAATCATACATTGGAGTACATGCTGTGTTTCCTGCTTATGTGACGTTTGAAAATAGTTTAAGTGTGTACGTTCAGATCGGAGTAGAGGAGCTTTGGGGTGAGACGGAACAGAGCTTTCAGGGTAATGGAGTGTACTACATTTTGATATGGGTGTTTTTAGAGGTAAATTAAATTGTTAAAACATTTCTAAACTCTACATTTTAAGTACAAAATCATATTTTCAATCTGTAAAAGTTGTAGATTAAAAATTATCTAACTCAAAAGATTGAAAGTGTTTTCAAAGTACAGAAAATGTGGACATGTTACAGCAATTGTATTAGAACAACCTCCTCTGGAGTCGGTCCTTATTGGTGATGTTATCATATATTGTCCTGGTAGTTTTCTTTGTATACATTATTTTCTTTGTTGAATCAAGTTTCTTTCTTTCTTTCTTTCTTTCTTTCTTTCTTTCTTTCTTTCTTTCTTTCTTTCTTTCTT